>CM055271.1:4265309-4365296 GCA_029237695.1 Conchocele bisecta | reverse complement strand
ACCCGGAAAACTTAGGTCAAGATGCCACGCACCCTGTCCAAAGGTACTATGATGACTGATCGATCGGTCAGAAGTTCATTCCCATCTAAGAAAAAAAATCCTGTGTGGGAACCAACTACGACTACTCTAGATAGGAAAAGAAACCTAGATGAGTAACAAACCCCATACCACCGCCAAATTCCGTATTAGTGAACGAAAGCACTAACAGTGAAAAAACCAGTCGTCCAGATACTGGAGCAGAGAGACCCCCATCCGCCTGGCCTCCGCTAACCCCATCCCCATGAGAAGCGTAAACACGCGAGCCGCCAAAAAGAGACCGAAACGGCAACACACGGTACTAAAAGACACGATACTCGGAAACAAACCTAAAACTTCCGAGAGCATCTGCGGAAGGGCATGTGGAAGTACGAGACCCACAGATCTATGGAAACAGCCCAGTCTCCCGGGCAAATGGCGCTCCGACCACGTCCCGAACTTCCTCTATAGCACTATACTTCAAGAGAGAGACTCTACTTAACCCTTGAAATTACCCCCGTCAGGGGAAACGACCCCACAGGAGGTTGAAAAGACCATCGGTACCGTAGCTGCCCTTTGGCCGTTCGATCGCACAATTAGTCAGAGGTCAAAAGAGGCGAACGGAGCAAAACTCTGGCAGGACCGTTCAAGAAAGACAAGCCGGCTATCACTGCGTCTCACCTGGACAAGAGCATGTCCATAGAGACCTCCAAAGACATGTTGACAACAGGCTTAGCGGCACAAAACCGCCGCCTGAAGCACTGCGTCCAGAGACGATGAATCATCGTGATTCAAACATAAATCGAAAGTTGACGCCATAGCCACAATCGACTTAAATTAAAAAACAGCCTACACCCATGCCTTCGCAAAATGCGAAACAGGGCCAGGAACCGAAGATATCCCAATCGCTGCGGCGTCCTTGTCCAGAAAGGGAGATCTCAAAAAACCACGCCGCATAGAGGGGCATGTAGAACTTAGACCCCAGTGTGGCCCAGTTTTGGGCACTCGGAACCCCGCAGTGGCCAAATCCTACCAAAAGCTCCCTCAATCTACGTAGCAAGAAGCCCTACTGTAGGAGAGAAAGGAAACCTCGGCAAATCCGGCAACTCCACCACCGAATCAGCCTCATACAAGGCATGAACCTCGGCGGTGGTGGCGGTAGAAGCGGAAACACATCTGCAGGCAGCAGAGTGTAACTGCATTCAGAACAACCAGAAGGAAGGAGGAGGCGAAACAAACTCATCCTCCACCGCAGATACATGAACAAAGCTGCCCTCTGCTGAGGCGCCGTCTAGGAACGCGGAAACTGTACCGTGATCCAGAATATACCCTTACTCAGGAAAACCCTTCACTAGCGCAAAGGTATGAGCAACAGGAACCGAATGGCCGTCTACAACAGCCATCCGAGGAAGTACCCACACGGGAGGCTCCACTGTCAAAACCACCGGCTGTGAAGGAGCCGACAAACCCACTAAGTACTGGGACTTAGACAGGAACTCCAGAATCTTAGCCAACTGAACCATCATAACTCTATCGCGTGTCGAGTCCTGCATATAGACTGGGAATTCGAACTCATATACACTCGAATAAAAGAGCAGGCCAGACAAGTATGGAGCCAAAGCACCACGGCGTCCAATACCACCTCGACCGTCTCCTCCGAGAACGGAAGAGCTAGATCTCGAGGAGCCGGATACAAAAACAAAATATGTTCACAGGATACGAACCCACGAACACACCGGTCATAAACTTGTTGCTACCCCGGTGCCCGGTACCACTAAGTTCTGGGACTTTGTCAGAGCCCCCAGAACCTTCGCCATCTGATTCAACAGAACTGTACTACTTGTAGATGCCCTATACAACCGTCTCTTACGACGAACAGGAGAACGAGATCTAGATGAACCGGTTCCAAAAACCTGAGAATGACCTCGAGGAAGAGGAAGACCAAGACCTAAACTCCGACCAACCGAAGACAAGAACGTCTTCCTACCGGAAGCAGCAGGATGTCCAGGGAAGAAGGAACCTGAAGGAGAGTCTGGTGCCCGGTGCCCGGTGCCCGGTGTTTGACCGGTGCCAGGTGGCTGCCCGGTGCCCGGTGGAAGCCCGGTGCCCGGTGGAAGCCCGGTGCCCGGTAGCTGCCCGGTAGCTGCCCGGTAGCTGCCCGGTGACCATTGCCCGGTGCCCGGTTCGGTGACCGGTACCCGGTGCCTGACCGGTGCCCGGTGCCCGGTTCGGTGCCCGGTACCGGGCGCCTCTACTGTGAGAGGCTGGGTCCGCTGTGAACCGGGTGATATGGGATCAAGAACCGGACGCAGCAACCCTGTGATAGGTAAAGCTCAATGAGCACCGGGTTGTATAGGATCAAGCCCGGTCCCAGCAGCCCGGTATCCCCTGTATGGATCACCGGCCTATCACATGAGGAAAGTTACGAAGTCAGAGAACCTGACCGTACTTTCTCAACGTACCCGACCCCCCCGATGGGGAGATCCCATCTGACGCACCCTCCGAAGCCTTACCTACCTCGGAAGGCACCACCACTCCCCAGAGCTGGGACGCGGACACAGACTACTTCGACCGTGAGGTATGGGACCTACGAGACCCAGCCTTGCCCCACGTCGAACGGCCGGACAAAACACATGGCCTCTCCTTGCAACACCCGCAACAGGCAAAGCACCTGTTCTTATGGGTGTCCCACGGAGAAGTCATGTGCCCACACGAAACGCGTGATTGCGGCATGCTAACAGGTATTGTACTACAAAACCCGATAGAAGACACCACAAATACGTAACAAAAAATGTATCACGGGAGCGAATCCACTAGGGGACGAACCCGTTAGGGTACGAATCGCGTACACGCGAACCGCGAAAATACGTGACACAGTGTAAAACACAGTGAAAAACCCAAAAAACACAATGGAGAATTAATCATGCAACACAATTGAGTGACAATAATATGTATTGAACAATATCAAATGACAAATAAGGCACAATACACGGCAGAAATTCAAAATTAGAACGAAATTATGGGAGATACAAAATATACCTGCACCCTGATAGCGTCCTAAAAATAATAGGATGGGTTTAAATAGCGGACTAGCCAACTGGCTGTGTGTAGAGCGGAATGGTCTATGGTGGGTTATTTGAGTGATTAGAGTAGGCAGATTTTTATTATTAGGACGATTTCATAGCAACCTAATCGTTTGCAACCATTCAGGTTAGTTTGAAGACATAAAAAGACATCATCTGGCAAAATAAACATGCATTCACCTTTAGCCCACGCATTGATTGGCATTATTATACATTTTATATCAGACGTAAAATTTCCACACTGATATCAAGGGCGATAACCGTGTTTCCTTAAAATGTTAACGGACAATATTATTTATTCTCTGTATTTATTTTTGATGTGCAATGATTATACTTTAATATAATAATCAGTCAAAAATATTATTTTTTTATGCGACGCATTTAATTAGTATAAATAATTAAAAAAATATCATGCCTCATTTGCATATGGGCAGAGTCAGGAAAAATGACCCCAAAGTGTGACATTGGTGGTCAAAATTAAACCAGGTCTCAGCCACTCTTCTTTCATCTGAGACAAATAGATATATGTTGAAGTTTGCAAAACAACTTGGATTTCGTGGATAACATGATACATCTATCATTTTCAAGCATTTTTATTGAACGAAAGTAACAAAAAATTACAAAATAATGACAATATGTCTTCAGATAGTCTCTTAGGTATGCATTGAAGATAACGACATGTATTTGGTTTTATTTGATGAAGACATGCACACGCTTCAATTCCTAGCCATTTTTAACTGTTGGGCTTTAAAAAAAAAAAAAAAAAGGATTTTTACTGGTTTTATACTGTAGTTTTCAAGCACTGGGAAGAATAAAGTTTTTCCCTGCTTCTGTAAGATGCAACAATAACTAGGAAGGTGACTGTTTCCGAAACATACATGGTCACTAAACATCCACAGAAAAATCTCACGCCAGTTGTCCATCTGGTTCATTTTCAGTCATTCATTGAAAAACTCCTCTAATTTGCATGATTTTGTTACACTCCTGACACATTTATTACTTAGTAAAAAGTATTAATATTTTCTTCTTCAGCAAATGCCAATGCATACATGATATTTAATTTCATACAGTGATCATCAGAAGACGTATTAAATATTATTATGACAATATTGACATAAAAACACATTTTCTTTCTGAATATTGTATAGTAAATGACAATAGTTGTATGTGACAATTATGTATTTGTCATTCCAGCCATGTCGATGGCATGAATGTTTTAAAGCTAAAGTAATACAACACAATATATTGAACAACATTCAATACACATTTTACACCTAATTCATGTGTAAATGACTATATGCTTGTTAAAAGTTACTTTCATAAAATTGGCTGAATGTGTTACACTCCTGACATGTTTAGTATCTATCAAAATACATTGATGTACTTACATTGGACAATTTATACTGATTCAATAATATTCACCCTTTCCATGCCCTGACTCAGTATAGTGATATATCACTTTGATCTCATGTGCAGCCTCAATTTGACATAAATGTTGAAACGCATCCTTGAACTTGTACTGCGTAGCGCAGTTATCTGAAAAACGATGTAATACATTCAATGGCTGTGGTCCTGAGTTGTTTTTCAGGTGTATTAGTAGCTGGTCTGTAAATATGTATACGGCCCGAGAATCATGAGTGAGATTGTTTGATAATATGATGAGATTCCTTGATGATGTTTGGTTTTTCATCAGTACTGTCTGGTCCATGGCGCACAATGAAAATTGGGTGCAACGTTACTTGTTTGGTCGTCCAATGAGCAGATTCTATTTCATCTTGCGGCTGCAAACTGATGTTCTCGGAGAAGTCCATGACGGCTATACAGTGGTCAATAGGAAGATGTTCGATGAGACTGGCTTCTACTTTGTGTTGATAGTCTGAATCTGAACAAATGACTAGTGAATGAGTCAACAGAGTGTGCCACATCATCTACCAACGTCTTGACATCAGCTTTCTTTTCGACTTGTATCCACCGGGTGGTGTTTCTCTTTTCCTCCAGCTGTGTTAATGTATGTTTCTGGCTTTGATTCCCATTGATGGTATTTCAAAATTTCATCTTCAGCAGCTTTCGAGGTTAGTGGCTCATATCGTACATTAATGGCGGATACTCCACATTTTTATCACATTCCCTAATGTGCACTCTCTCTCTTGGGGATTTCCTCATATTGGCAAATAGATTCATTTGACAATTTCCGAGATGTCGTCGTGAGGTCTCCAATTGAGTGACGTTTTACTGCCTTGATTAAGGCTTCCACCTTTTGATCCAGATTATAGTCCTTCGTGCATATGCAAATCCTGCGGCATGTAAGATTGAGAATTTTGATATTCTTTGGAAGAAGAATGTATTTGAACGCTGAAAATTTTTCTGTCAAATGATGGGTTCTCTTTCTTGAACTTCTTATACGCCTGTAACTTGGAGCAGAGCAAGTGACGTTTGGCAACAGCTTTTCCTTCTATTAAGACTGTATCCTTCTTGTTTGTGTCCAGTTTATCTTTCCATTCGGCCCTGTACATTGTCGGTTTAGAAAGTCGTTTGACTTGGTGTTGCTTTCTTTTCTTGTACCTTCTCAGTCTTTTTGGAATTCCATATCTTTTTTTACCGATAGAGGAGTATGCTAATCGCTTTTTAACATGTGTGTGGGTTGCTTTTGGTCTCCCTTGTTTGTTTACCTCGAGACATTTATCAAAGGAAGTGTCAGCAACAGGTTGATCCGCATCTTCTGTCAAAAATGAGAGATTTACGTCTAGGTGTGGCATTTTTGATAATGTGGCTCATTGATTATGCCCACACACTGGGGCTCTCGGGGAGGGATTTACTGACGCGTTCTGCTCATTTTCTTAACATGGCGCTTTTCTTAATAAGCTTTGGTGTAGACTTCTTCCTAGTGCTTGCTTCAGCTGCAGCAGCCTTCTTTGCTCTGCTATTCTGTTTCCATTTCCTCTGTTTGGCTTTGTATATTGCATCTATATTGGCGTTATCTGCTCTGATACCTCTTATCTTAGCCTTATAACTTTGATTTTCTAATCGCTTCTTCGCATTATATTGTGCCAGTTCTACTGGGTTTGTCTTTAACCTTTCTCTGAATTGTTTAACCCTATCTTTGGAAGAGTTAGTTGGCTTCTTTCCTGTTGACTGTTGTTTATGGTCTACAATTCTCTTGGACCGTCGCACATATGGTAATTATATATTTAGTAAGTTCACACTTTTGAACTGCCGAGCATGTTTATATGGCAATTTCACAAGCAGTCTTTCCATATTTGAGCTGTTACAATGTTCGATTTACACAGGAAATTTGTCCAGCATCTTTAACCTGTAGAATAATCATGTTAGCAAGATTGTCACACATTCTTACGTTGGCATGTCAGGAGTGTAACACTTTTTACCTCACTTTATAAACACATAGCCAACACTGACTATTTATCTTAAATTCATTTTAGACACTCATTTTTGTTACACATTACTGACCTCATATTATAATATGCAGTTAAATCGGTCATATCAGTGCAAATTACTCGCCCTTACTGGTTTGCCACTCGCCCTTATATTTTATACAGATATTTCAATATTCACTATGTTCGCCTTTAGTAGGCTATATATGCTACTGAACATGTATGTTATTTGAAATCTATCTCCAGATAGACAATCCAACAGTTGTCATGGTATAATGAATAAATATTTATTTGTATTGCAATTCTGTGTATTTGTCTTATTTTTTACCTATTCTGTATGCCATTCGTGTTCAGCGATTAGCATGGATCTCTTGACTTTGTCTTGTTAATATATCTACAGAATTCATTGTTTGCATATTTTGTGCAGAAATAGGAAAGCTTCCAAAACATTATAATGTATAGGTTTCTTATGTCTGCACATTATTTATACATGATACAGATACTTATACCGGCTAACTTGGGTCAGACAGTGACATACTATAATGCTCTGGTTAAGCATAAAGTAACACAAATAACACAAATATCAATTCATTTGAGTTTGATAAACGAAAAAAAAATGAACACAATATTTGCAAATATTGTTCATATTTGTCAAAGAAAAACATCCCATTTTTATAATTGGTAAATTTATGTGTCCCTGAGGTTGAGCCCAAGTGTGATTCATGCACAGTTTTATAAGAATGAGACAGGACTTATTTTTTTTAGTTGATGACAATACGCGCATTTCAAATGGCTTTTCTGATTGGCGGACCAAAATAGTTCGCTTTATACTTGTATCGGGCCATCCTTAAAAAAATGTTTGTTTGGCGTAACCCGACCGACCCGGTGAAAACGGTGCGACCCGATTTTTTTTATTGGATTTCCAGAACAAAATTATTTTTTTTTTTTTGGTCCCCCGGAAAATTATTCGTCCGCGATTTTACCCATCACTTGTAATCGTCCCTGTAAGACGCTAGACGCTTGACTCTGTGAATAAAATCCAATATTAAAGCGTTCCAATGACACGTGTATTGATTGACAACAACATGGCCGACGAAAGCGCTGGTGGCGGTGTTGCCAAGGTCGCGACGCTTTCTATATCCGTGATAGAGGGCAGTATCACCAAGTTGACAAACAGCATAACACAAATTGACACAAGTTTGACTTGGAAGCAGTTGTGTGCGCACTGCGAGGGAAAGGTGGAAGAGGACAACCTCATATCTGTTTCATTATCAACTGGCGTTGGCAGTTCAGATTTCCACCCACAGTTAGACGATAAAATAGAGATCGCGCACAATTTTAATCCAGGACTAAGGCATGTGAAATTTATTATTAAGCCTACAGCAGATCTGAAAACATCTACCAGTACATCTACAAATGCTTTTGAGGTTTTGATGGGGGCATCAACAGACATGAATAACAAAAAAAAAAATCACCTACCGACCGACCCAGTTTCAAAATTATGGGTCGGGTTACGCCAAACAAACATTTTTTTAAGGATGGCCTCACTTATGTAAATATACCATCCAATGAAAACCGTCGATAGATCTATAGCTAAGCGCTGTTGCTATGCGAAGTTTACATTTCCGATACTGGTCTGAAAATCATTTTCTAACGAAAATCAAGCGATCCGTCTCATCGGAATGCTGTGTAGTTTGGAGAAAATGATATTTTCACATGTGCTAACTCTGGCTGTCTGCTAGCAATATTGCGTGTTTACATCAGAAGCAAACATTGACGTTACAGAATGCCATAAATTAATTATGGGCGAGTTTAAATCGCGGACGACAGGCAGCCTAGGCCCGGCGACCATCCCATAAATCGAGACACTTGCACGATAACTCACTGCACTAACTTAAGTGAAGATGAAACCGTGGCTGCGATCAGACATATGTGACGGAGAATTTGCATATTTCCCATTTATATTGTAAATAGGCAGTGTTCTGCCAAGAAATCGGAGACATGGGGCCAATGACCCCATGGGTAAAAAAAAGTGGGGACATTTTCAAAAATGATGGGTCACACATGGTATTTTGAAGAAAAACACTGCTTCGAACTATTAAATTAAAGTAATTAATAGTTTGAAATAGTGTTTTGCTGAGCCCGACAATGGACTTGCAATAATTAATTCATGTAAATTTTCAGCATGTTGTGATTGTGAAAAAAAACATGGAAATAAAATGTATATGCAGTTCTTTATCATTCCATAGGCTCCCAATCAATGTTATAGATCTGTGTATAAAAATCGAACTTAGACCCACTCCCAGGCACACAGTGACACTTGTCTAATATAATATAAATAAGTAAAGTGTAGTGACAGCATTAATGCATTATATATACAAACCGGTAAATTTATGTGTCCCTGAGGTTGAGCCCAAGTGTGATTCATGCACAGTTTTATAAGAATGAGACAGGACTTATTTTTTTTAGTTGATGACAATACGCGCATTTCAAACGGCTTTTCTGATTGGCGGACCAAAATAGTTCGCTTTATACTTGTATCACTTATGTAAATATACCATCCAATGAAAACCGTCGATAGATCTATAGCTAAGCGCTGTTGCTATGCGAAGTTTACATTTCCGATACATTTCACGAACGCCCCTAACACAGTTCGGACTTTTTTTATTTCGCAACCCGCGAACTCGGACCGAATATTTAATGCGCCCGTTGGCCCATCGGTAATTTTTTTCTTGCGCCATTGACGATTTTTCCGCGCCAATAGCGCGATCCCGCGTCCTTGGCAGAACACTGATAGGTAAGTACTGATAACATTTAAATTCACGCCGCTTGAGCCGCGATTTAAACTCGTCCATAATTAGAATTGTTCCGGTTGACGCAAACGCTTTTATTCAATTCAAAGCGTTTATGAAATTATCAATGGTATTTGATAAATAAACGGAGAACGGTGCAGAACTATATATTTTTCACGATCAATCATGGATGATCCAAAATTCACTGGACCCGTCGGACGACCGTCTACACAAAGCTACTCGATCGAAATGATGACCAAGTCGCCATGGCGAGCGGTCGAGTGGAATTTTACACCCCTGGTTTGGCGAGTGAAATATTTGGTCAGGATATTGTTTTTCTGCAGAAATTGCCAATTAATTCCATCGATAACGGCCAACAAATGGTATTAAATCAGCGACCATTTGTTGTTTACAGTATACGTCAATTTGCCGGAAGTAAGATTCAAGCAATGTCTATGTGCACGGTTACGGGTAGAATCGCTAGCGATTTTGAACACGGTCCATATCGGGCAAATTAATTCACGGATTATTTGTCGGCTGTACGTGGCCGGGCTAACAAATAATATGACTGCCAGTATAGACTAGTGTATACGTGGCCACATATATCTTCTCATATACAGTTGGGTTAACACGCATTTTAGACGCCGAACATAACGGCTTGGGACGAAACAGTCGGCTCCGGATCCGAAACCATTGAATTTAGTAATTAAGGCAGTTGCGCGCATGCAAACGTCACTCAACGCTTATAGGAAATAAGAAGCGTGCAAGCCTCTGAGCAAATTCGCTGCTAAAAACGTTGTTGAAGAAAAAACTCGACAAAGTTTATCTCCCGATAAATAATATTTATTTGTTTATGTTCATTTACTAATTAAAATATAAATAACAATAATAAATGATCATATATATATATGTAAAGGCTTTTTTTTTTTAAAATAAGATGCAACATTACAAATAACATTTTATTTTTAAAAAGAACTGGGCAAGTAACTTTTTGACCTGGGCAAGTACTTTTTATTTTATACTTGCCCAGCTGGGCGAGTGGAAAAAAATGATTTTTTCAACCCCTGAAAAGAATACATACTTTGAATCGGATGGATTCTGGAAGTTTCAGTACTTGTTGTTGCTGTTAGTACCACGCGATCATACACCGTGAATCAATTCCACTGGTTTATGGCAGTGCCAGGCACCTGCCTAATAAAACATGGGTCTCCCCTGATTGTGTCTGTATTAGTGGTGGACCAATAGTATCGATGCATCGATAGATCGAGGTACATATCTTCATTATACATGTATCGCGATACAATGCCAACTATCGATAGTTGACGATAGCTACATTGTAATTATTAACACATTTTCAATGATCGTGTTAGAAAGAGGTAAATATTTGAAGTGATTTTTATAGGAACCTCTGGATTGGACATCCTAGGACATTGACAGTTTCTTTAACAATCATTAATGTGCACAAACAACACTTTATTGAACCGTTTGGCTTGTGCGCAGTTGATGGCATTTTTTTTATTAACCTCATATCAAACCGGAAGTTCGGAACACGAGCCCTGTCATGGGTTTTCGCGACCATTTTTTTTCACTTCCACATCAAAAAAGGCAACGTTACAGTAGAATTAGCCGTTTTTGGTGTAAAATTAAAGTGCAAAATTGTTGTTTAATGATGCCTCTGTGTGTTTGTGGGTCATTGTAGATTCATTTTGAATATATGTTCAACAATTCAATAAAAATAATAATAATAAAAATAATTCAACTCCAAAGGACCAAATCACAATGTTATTATCAATCAAATTGAGCTGCATCATTATTATTGAGTATTGTGTATTTAGCGATCTTTTTTTGAGACACTAGACTTACAATCCTCCCTACCCAAGCGCCCTCCACCCCCTCACCACAGCCCTACATCTTTCTGTCCACGGTAATTTTTTTTATTATTTGAAAACCGTCTGGAGGCCAATTAATTATGCAATATAACTAATTGATCTATTTTGTATTAAAGAAAAACGAGTAGAACATGCATACAACTGATTATAAACAGTGTTAAACACAACACAACAACTATGTATGGTACACAACTTTGGCTGCACAGTACAAAAGCAGTTTAACTGGTTATCAGAGTAATCCACGATACTATCATGATACGGCCCGACTATCATGATATGTATCGCGATACGTTTTTTCCGGCGATACCCAACTCTAGTCTGTATATTTCAATCAAGTTCAGGGCTCCAGATAAGGAATTAGTACTGGAGTATTTTCAATCCATCATTTCTGAAGCAATTGGGTATTTCAAAATTTTAATTGGGTAAAATAAAATCACACTACTGTTTACACATCAAAAGACAGCAATTAGCGAATAGTTTGCTTCGAAATGAAAACATATCTTGGCATTTCATTAGAATTGGAGACAATTCTAATGAAAAAATACCAAGATGTGTTTTCATGGAAAATAAGAAAAAATATGCTATATTTGTGGTCTGTTTATTGTGTTCTGCAGCAAGATAAAGGTACCACAAAATTGTTATTGCTTTTTGATACACGCTACTTCTGATTTCAATTGGGTTTTTGGCAATTTTAATTGGGTATTTAAGCATATACGCAGCTTATCTGGAGCTCTGCAAGTTATACGCGGTTAAATGTCTAAACGAGAAAGTGAAATTAACCAGGGAAACTTATATACCGTATTTATTCTAATAAACGCCCATACTCTAATAAATGCCCATCCCCCATTTTTGTGCTAAAAAATGAATATTTTCTGCCAGATTTGACAAAAATTGGGACCTAATAAACGCCCATGGCCTCCTCTGGAAAGAAAAATGGACATACCTTTCAAACTGTAAGTTTCCGTATTTCCATTTTTAACGCGCGGAAATGTGCCTTTTCGCTATTTGCGTCCAAATATTCTGTAGTAACATGGAATTTCAAGGCCACTTCCCCTCACAAATGTCCCGATGGAGGAGGGAAGCACTCCCCCTAAATTACGCACCTTAAGAGCTCTACCTAGCATTTTCATCTACGTGTAGATTTCCTTATTCGTCGTTGACACTGGTCACGGTTTAACGCACAATCGTTTTCTTAACTTTTTGACATTTTTTACTCGGCCAAAAAACCATTGCCTCTATTAGTCGCCCACCCCCGACTTGTGACCTACGATGATTCTAATAAGCGCCCGGGCGTTTATTAGAATGAATACGGTACCTGAGAAAATGTCAACAGACAGTTGCAACAAGCATAGGTTTAGTTCGGAGTACATAACTCTAATTACATTTCATCACACTGTATTACATAAGCGTAGTCTTTCTAGTCTTGACTTCATGACTTGTAAAATTGCATTTTCCTGTGGAATTTTCAAAATCAGTGATAAAGTATCAAATTTACATATTTTTAAATAAAATAACTTGTGTGTTATTTCAATATGCATATAAATAGTAGTTGTGAAATATTTTAGGCTTTTATTGTTTATAGAAATTTAAAAAAAAATGTAGTTTTTTGGGTAGAAAATTGTATTGAAATCAACAATATAATGCTGGTGTGTGTTTGTAAATGTAAACTAAGGTTCAATCCAAGTGTTTATACAGTTAGATGCGTCTTTTTATATATGATTGCGCTGCGATTTGCTAGGGGGGTCTGGGGGTATGCCCCCCCCCCCGAATTGTTTTCAATTATAGATGCTCTGTGCTTCAATCTGAGGTATATTTAGCATTAAATAGATCACATTTTCCCCTGAAAAAATATGCTATAATTAGGAAAAATTGGCAACATCATCCATTTCAATTTAAAACTAGAAATGGACGCTTGTCGACAAGCGCATGTGTATCCCCCTCCCCAGATACACAAGTAGTTTGAAAAAAGGGTGTTCGAGTTATGCTCCGGAGACAAAATCAGTGACGGAAAAACAAAGGGAGATAACTAAAGAATTAGTGATGCAAGAGTTGTCATTCTTGCGGGACACACCTTTAGGGTCGTGGTCTATGCATGTGTGAAATTTCATGAAAATATTCCAAAGGGTGTTCGAGTTATGCTCCAGACACTAAATCAGTGCACGAAACAAACAAAGGGAGATAACTAAGAAATTAACGACGCAAGAGTTGTCATTCTTACGTGCGACACACCTTTGGGTCGTCTTCTATGCATGTGTGAAGTTTAATAAACTAGAAAATGTGTTCATAGAACACGGATGTCCCACATATCGCTTTGATAATAAATGAGGCCAAATTGCAAGTCAAAATTTTCTTTTACCTGAGCGTTAAAGTTTTTGAAGCACCAAGTATGTGACCTTGACCCTGGGCTTGGCGGGGGCAGGACAAACGTGGATTTGGCACAGGGCGGTAGAGGACCATTAGAGCAATGCATATATGAAATATGAAGCTGATCCGTGAAAGAAAACAGAAATTATAAGATATTTACCTGAGCGTTAAAGTTTTTGAAGCACTAAGTATATGATGTTAACCCTGGGCTTGGCGGGGGCGGGAGACGAACGTGGATTTGGCACAGGGCAGTAGACGACCATTAGAGCAACGCGTATATGAAATATGAAGTTGATCCGTGAATGGAAATAAAAATTATAAGATACCGAGCGTTACCTGAGCGTTAAAGTAATGAGCACCAAGTATGTGACCTTGACCCTGGGATTGGTGGGGCAGGACGAACGTGGATTTGGCACAGGGCGGTAGAGGACCATTAGAGCAATGCGTATATGAAATATGAAGATGATCCATGATAGAAAACAGAAAGTATAAGATATTTACCCAAGCGTTAATGTTTTTGAAGCACTAAGTATGTGACCTTGACGGGGGCAGAACTAACGTAGATTTGGCACAGGGCGGTAGAGGACCATTAGAGCAATGCGTATATGCGTGTTCGAGTTATGCTCTGGATACAAAATCAGAGCATGAAACAACAAAGGGAGATAAGTAAACAAGAATTCCGCAGAATCAGATGCCTCGCCTTGTCCCGCCTTGACCTCGAGCCTGGGCCCGAAAGCAATTTTCACTGGCCCGAACATATTATACAATTATTGACTAGTGAACCATAGAATATCAGATTATATTCTATGGCTCACTAGTCAATAATTGTTTTATTATATGATAATAGTCTGTATATAGCACTTATGACCTTATGCTACTAGACAAAAATTGAAAAAGAACTTGAAAAAAAAAATGGAAAAAAAGTTTTAAAATAATAATGCTTGCTACTGGAGCCCAGAATTTTTTTTAATAGTCCTATATTTATCTACATATATCTGCACAGGTCCACATAATGCCACAATATTTTCAACACAGTTTACGGAAATGTAATATAATCATTTACCTGTATAAATTTCCTGTAAGTAGTCAGTGGTCAGTTGCACATGCTAGCACATGCACAGGTGAATAGTCTGTATATAGCACTTACGACCTTATGCTACTGGACAAAAATTGAAAAATAATTTAAAAAAAAAAATGAAAAAAATAAAATGGAAAAAAAAAGTTTAAAAATAATAATGCTTGCTACTGGAGCCCAGATTTTTTTTTCAGTCAAATTGAAAAATAATTTGAAAAAAAAGAAGAAAAAAATAAAAAAATAAAAAATTAAAAAAAAAAGTTTAAAAATAATAATGCTTGCTATTGGAGACCAGATTTGTTTTTAATAGTCCTATATTTATCTACATATATCTGCACAGGTCCACATAATGTGACAATATTTTCAACACAGTACCCAATGTAGTAATTTACCTGTATAAATTACCTGGTCAACAGTGGTCAAGCACTGGACATCTGCACATGCTAGTCCATGGTTCTCCCAGTTTCTATTGTTCTCTCTACAGGTAAGGTGTACAGAGCAGACGAGAAAACAGGTCTTCATGCATTATTGTCCAGTTTGTAGTGCGCAAAACAAAAAAGGGAGATAAGTGAAAAATTAGCTACGCAAGAGTTGTCATTCTTGTGCGCGACACACCTCCGGGTCGTGGTCTATGCATGTGTGAAGTTTCATGAAAATATTCCAAAGGGTGGTGGAGTTATGCTCCGGACAGGAAATCAGTGAGCGAAAAAATTAGCTATGCAAGAGTTGTCATCCTTGTGCACGACACACCTTCGGCTCGTGGTCTAATTGAAAGCGTTAAGTTTCATAAAAATATTCCAAAGGGTGGTCGAGGTATGGTCAATCAGTGCGCGAAACAAAAAAGGGAGATAACTAAAAAATTAGCTATGCAAGAGTTGTCATTCTTGTGCGTGACACACCTTCGGGTCGTGGTCTATGCATGTGTGAAGTTTCATGAAAATATTCGAAAGGGTGGTGGAGTTATGCTCCGGACACGAAATCAGTGCGAGAAACAAAAAAGAGAGATAACTAAAAAATTAGCTATGCAAGAGTTGTCATTCTTGTGCGCGACACACATTCGGGTCGTGGTCTATGCATGTGTGAAGTTTCATGAAAATATTCCAAAGGGTGTAAGGGTGTTCGAGTTATGCTCCGGACAAGAAGTGTCTGCGGCGGACGCGGACCGCGGACGCGGCGCGCTGTCAAATCCATAGTATCCCCCGACGGAGTCCGGGGGATACAATAATACTTGCAATAAGAAGTCGGTACATGTATAACAGGGATTCCGCTGGGGAAAATAAAAAAATCGCCACTTAAAAAAAAGAAAATCCTTTTTCCCCCCCCCCTCCCCCCCCCCCCCCCCCAAAAAGTTGTAATTTTTTATCGCCATTCTCAAAGGATTTACAAGATTCACAAAAGTGGTCCCTGGGACCTCAAATCCGGAAATTTCCCATGCCTGAAGTTTATATCCCCGATAAATTCCACAAAAAGGCCATTCATTCTTTATAATTCCAGCATTTGAAATAAATTCATCAAGAAAATGTGTTTATTTTCCGTTTTCTGAAGAATTATTTTAACTGCGCCTCACGGTTACGGAAAGTAGTTTGGAGTGGGAGTTTACTGGGATATAAATTTTGGACAGAGACTTGCTACGGGCCAATCAAATGTTAAGGGAATAGTGTAAATATTTTTGTAAAAAAAAACCGAGATAGCGCGGAGAGGTTGCGAAAACGCAATATTGAATGATAAAATTGTGTGTTTTCGTCTCGTAATCTCGCGATCATACACCGCATTTTCGCGATCAAGCTACATGTATGCGTGATATCATAATCGCGAGATTGTCACATGTCTCTAACAGGACACGTAAAAAATAGTTTTAGGAGACGATTCTCATGTGCTGCAAAAAACATGTTTTTATTAAGAAGTAGAACAACTGTGGACAAACACCAATATTTATTGAAGAAAAAAAACATACTGTACATAGCCTATACATGTAGTTTGACAAAAACATGATAATCGTCGTCTTAGGAGGAGATTCTCGTGTGCTAGCAATACATTTTTATTGGGCAAAAAACATATTTCGATGTGTTCCTGCATCGCCGGTTTTTGCCATACGTCATTTTAACAATTTTGTAATCCCCCTACCTAAGGACCATGACCATGAAGTTTGGTGACTAGATCTAAGGCCCAATGGTTACCGAGGAGAAGACGTTTGAAAATGTTCACGGACGATGACAGACACATTGCGGTAACAATAGCTCACATGAGCTTCGCTCAGATGAGCTAAAAATGCGAGATTATAACATAAAACTCGTCTTAGGAGACGATTCTCATATGCTGCCAAAACATGTTAATTAGAAGAAAAATATATGAGAATTGGTTTCCAAACCATGTGACTCGCATGGTGTCCTGTTAGTGCCATGATACAATACGTGTGCATTCTCAACCTTTCCACGAGTTTGTGTGCATGTGTGGGGGGGGGGCACTAATCATACCGGCTCCTTCAGGCCGACAGGGCAGGGGCACTAATACATGTAGTACCAATTAACATTCTGAAATTTTAAAAGCCCTGATAGGCCTATATATTTCAGTGTCATGTTCTTCACGATTCTACTTAATTCCCGGTAGGAAATACAGAACACTCTGTACAATGATGGTTATATAACGAGATGTCGAGTTGGTCTTGGTTGTGAATGATAGGTGTTTGCTTACTTGTCCATCCTAAACAACCATACATAATCATTTGCTATTTGTCAGTGACGATCTGTTAACGAATTACATCATAGATAGATCGACACAACTTCAACAATAATTGCTTCATAAGAGTGATGTGATATATGAATATAACATACGTGAATATTGTCTTGTTACTGTATACTATATGGAGCATTGAGTAATTTGAGTTGCCATCTTTGTATGTACAAGTCATTGTACAGTTTCACCACTTCGTGCGTTTGACACATACAGCAAATAATACGACAGTAACAAATTTGGTACAATACATAACAGATGGATACGACAACGGTAAGCTATAATTATGCCTGCAAACTATACAAAAGAGGAGATATCTCTCCCATCAATCTCAAAATAAATTTTGATGTGTAAACTTTTCAATCTGATGCACAGCCTATGTTTAGAGTACACGTTACCCATAGGTAAAGCCATGTTTGCTGGCATAGTTGGCAAGTAGACACCAGGGACAATACACTCAGATAACACACTGTGCGATTTTCTGTGTACGAGGCTTTTTATAATGGTAGTTCATGTTGTTAAAACCAGATTGGTCAGTAAGCAAGGCTTATGGAATAGCCCCCGCGTGGGCCCAGGTACCCCTAAATAAGTAAACAAAATCCAAGTGTGTGGGCTTGTGACCTCGACTCTGGGCTTAGCGGGGGTGGCACGAACGTGAATTTGTCACAGGGTGGTAGAGGTCCATTGGAGCAATGCGTGTGTGAAATGTGAAGTAGATCCGAGCAAAGAAATAGACGTTATAACCGATTTCACTGATGTTAAGTTGTGTAAAGAGACGTATGTGACCTTGACCTCGAGATCAGCGGGGATTTATCACAGCATGATAGTAGAGCCTTAGAGAAATGCATGCATGAAATACATGTATTAAGAATTTTCGATGAAAGAAGTAAAAGTTATAACATATTTCTCTGATGTTAAGTTTTGTAAAGAGACTAACTATGTCTCCTTGACCTTGGGATCAGCGGGGGTTGGACGGTCGTAGATTTATCACAGCATGATAGTACAACCTTAGAGGAATGCATGTGTGGAATATTAATAATCTCCAATGAAGGAAATAGAAGTTATTTCTCTGATGTTAAATTTTGTAAAGAGACTTAAGTATTTGACCTTGGGATCAGCGGGGGTTGGAAGGTCGTGGATTTGGCACAGCATGGTAGTAGAGCCTTACAGGAATCCATGTGTGAAATATTAAGCATTTTAGATGAAGGAAATAGAAGTTATAACATATTTCTCTGATGTTAAGTTTTGTAAAAAGACTTAAGTATTTGACCTTGATCTTGGGATCAGCGAGGGTTGGACGGTCATGTATTTGGCACAGCATGGTAGTAGTCTTACACTTACAGGAATGCATGTGTGAAATATTAAGCATTTCGGACGAAACGGACCCGATTTCTGGACATAACGGACCCCGTGTGGACATAACGGACCCCGTATAAAACCTATCAGAAATGCTATTTTTTTATTACTTTTTTTGTAGTAAACTTATAAGAAATTATTATTTTAATGTTATTTTATGTTTTAAACTCTAAATTTTACAGAAAAAAATTGTTGTTGGCAAAATTTCCGGGGGGCAATTTGCACATCGTAATGGCTTCCGGGCTAATTAATCCCCTCCGGATATGGCCGGATATTGCCAGTGAACTAAACTGTGTTTGACACGTTCCAATCTGCAATATTCGGTTTAATCATGTTACTTATAGAAAACAATTTAACTTTCAAAAATGAATAACATTTTAGAAGTATTTTAATAAATTTACTTTACTTCAATTTGCATAGAAACAGTAATAAAATAGGATTAAAAGTTTAGCAAGAAAAATGCACAAACGCATAAAATGACAAGTTTGTAGTGCATTAGAATCGTCTCATTTACTCACAAAAGCATAAAACCTTAAAACGGCAAGTTGGTTGTGTATTAGAATTGTCTCATTTACTCACAAAAGCCTAAAACCATAAAATGGCTAGTTGGGAGTGCTTTAGAACTAAATAATTTCCTTGAATGACAAGTTGGGAGTTCTTTAGAATCGTCTCATGTAAAATGCAATTCCCCAAGGCTCCAGATAAGGTATTAGTAATTGAGTATTGTCACTGCAGCATTCCTGAAGCAATTGGGTATTTCAACATTTTAATTGGGTAAAATAAAATCACACTACTGTTTACACATTGACAGACAGCAATTTTTTAATAGTTTGCTTCGAAATGAACACATGTCTTGGCATTTCATTAGAATTGTCTCCTTCGAGACAATTCTAATGAAATACCAAGATGTGTTTTCATGGAAAATAAGAATAAATATGCTTTATTAGTGGTCTGTTTATTGTTTTCTGCAGCATGATAAATGTACCACAAAATTGTAATTGCTTTTTGATACTCGCTACTTCTGATTTCAATTGGGTTTTTGGCAATTTTAATTGGGTATTTAAGCAAATACGCAGCCTATCTGGAGCTCTGATTCCCTGTGTTTTAACAGCAAATACTTATTATTCGATATGGTACACCAGAACATGTTAGTTAGATTTTCTCGAATAACAACATAGATACAATATCACTATAAAGTTGTACAATGTGACAAGTAATGGCAACGTGATAATTGGTTAATCAACCGTTAAAGTAGTTGATTAATCATCGTACTCACCAATCAATCTACTGATCAATCAATTACTTAAGTAATCATTCAATTAATCCATTTATCAGGTACTCACTTCTCACCAATCAGTACCAAATGAGTAGTCTCAATTTCGACATAAATACCGTAACTGATCAATCAATTAATCAAGTAATCATTCAATTAAATGTATGTTTGTATATGTATGTGTGCTCGAAAAATGAAGATCCTGATCAGAATGCAAACCCGTCGTCCATAACAAGATCTACACTGTTCCGACACTGTTCCAACATAGCGACAATCACTTTAATACGGTGCGTAATTTAGTTATTTTGACATTTTGGTAATGCATTAGAATCGTCAAAATGAGACGATTCTAAAGCACTCCCAACTTGCAAGTTTTGGCAAAAACAAAATCACATTATGCACACTTAAAAAAATTAAGATCCTGATCAGAGTGTATGTATCTGCTTGTATGTATGTGCCTGGTTTGTATTTTATTTCCCAATTAAAGGTACATGCCCACACAGCAGGTTACACTGTACTACTACTTTTCATTTTCTGTCATGCCTTATATGAGACATTTCTCTACCCACTAACACGTTATTTTCAATTGGTGTTAAATCGCATTTTATATGCCGCGACCAGAAAGGGTATTTTCCGACCTCGTGCTATTTTTAACAATACGCGTCACGTGACACGGTCAATCATATCACATCTTTGACATGCGCAGTGAAGTATCGGAAGTTGAGAAGAAAAATCTCTGTTCGAGTCCAAATCTAAATCTCCACGTAACTCTTTCCATTTGGTGATAAGGTCGCCAATATTAACCACTCTCTCTCTGTACTGCCTGTCCCTCAGACATTTCGCCTTTTTTTTTGGCCGACGCCGTTTCATACAATTTCCGTCCTGGACGTTTCGACATGTTGATATTCTTGTTTCCATATTGGGAAGCCTACTGGCGCGCGTAGTATACTGCGCATGCACACCGCAAGCCGTGATGTGAAAGTCGTCGTCCCCGCACATTATCAAAATAGACTGTTAACGACATAATTATACACTTATTTCATTCCTATAAAGAACATTCTGTGCCTACTGCGTGGGCATGTACCTTTAACAGTCCCAACTTTCATTTTCCATTAGACCAATCAATCAATATATAACAAAAATATATTAAAATAGTATTTCTTATAGCATTTCTGAAAGGTTTTATACGGGGTCCGTTATGTCCACACGGGGTCCGTTATGTCCAGGAATCGGCTCCGTTTTGTCCGAAATCGGGTCCGTTATGTCCATAATTCGCTGGAACTATATATTATATACTGCATATTATATACCAGTTTTAACCATGATATATATGTACAATATATACGTATATCTTACTGACTGTGATTTTAAACTATATTTACATTGATTTGCAACATCATGTGGTAGTGCATTCCACTGTACTATAGCCAAAGGAAAGAATGAATATTTGTAACAGTTTGCTCCAGTATGTATTTGTCGATAGCTCACCGAGTGGCAGTACCGAGAGAGTCTAGTCGGATGTTGAATGTATGCTGGCATTGGTAGGACCACGAGACCATGGACAATTTTGTAAAAGATACACAGGCGAGCATCCGACCTGCGCTGCTCCACAGACCTCCATCCTAACCGGTCAAGCATCGTAGCGACACTGGAGTAGCTCAAATTAATAGTCGTTCAGGACCCACCTGGTTGACCGCCTTTGTACCATTTCAAGTTGGTTGATGTTGTATTGATTGTGGGGATCCCAAACGGCACTGGCATACTTGGGGACGGACAAGGGCTGTATAAGCGTGCTACCTGATTTTGGGACTGCTCGTCTTAATGTTCCTTTTCAGGAACCCCAGTGTGCGATTGGCATTGCCAGTAATTGTATTCCATGAGCAGCTGTTGGCAAAGTCAACGCCGAGATAGCGAGCACTGCCGACTATCTGAAGCACTTGTCCGCGAAGTCTGTAAATGCTAGGGAAAGGGGTTCGAGCCTTTGTGACCTGGCACTTCGAGGGATTAAAACTCATATCCCATCAAGTTCTGTTCATCTAAGCTCGGTTGCATGGATATCAACCGGCGGTTTTCAACATCATCAAGAAATATTGGTATGAAATTATGCGACACGAGCTGGGCGTATATTATTAGGCGTATATGACGAGCTGTAAGATGATTCACAAGGCGATGCGGAGGACTGCACATTACTGTAACAGAGGAAATTTTCAGCAAAGATCATGTCAGACGTTGACTCTGAAGCTCCAGTTACCTTTGTTACACTGAAACAAAATGGGCACACCCCTCCCCCCCCAGTGGTTATCTTTTTGTGCATATCGATATGTGTACTATTTGGGCGTTTCGTGTAACGGCGATTCCACTCATAGGATACCTCCGCAGAATAGCGAATCAGATCTGATTCGATTTTCCATCAAATAGTTGCTGCCTACCACATATATTGCAACACTATCATAATGAATAAATGCATGCAACATGTCTGAACACCACCAGAAAAGCAAGATGGCGGCACAATTTCCGACCTCTGTTCCAAATCCTTATCATCGGCAATTTATAATTGTGGAAAAGGCAGTCAACAAACGCAAAATACTCACACTTTACAGTCCACCGGCAACAGAATGTTCGTGCTCGTATACAATAGCGACGACACAAATATGTCAGGATTTATCAAATGTCACGGCAAACGGCGTGCCCCCTCTCGAGATCTGTGTAGTCTCGCCTTGAATCGTCAAACTCGTGACACAAACTCGTTAAATAAACACTTCATATTTCACGTTTTCCACGTTTATCACAAAATAAGAATCAACAGAATTAGTAAATTATTATTTACTGCTGATCATGGAATCTTTTGAATAAGATAATGTTGAACATACACCACAATAAAGGAGAAAAGAATGGGGGGAATTTGCAAATCACAGCCGCACAGAAGGGCAGGGGCTTGCGATTAACATTTGCTGACGTCATACATGAAAGCGTTAAACGAGCACCAACCAGGGATTCGGATTTGAAAGATGTTGTAAATTCCACATGATTGATTTAGTTCTAGGTGCCAATATGTTATTTGAAAAAGGCGCAATGAAAGGTATTTACACCAAATATACCGCATTATTAAGTTAGTAAAAACAAACATTACTAAAACACAAAAAAATACAGTTTTACGGTTTCATTAGCCTTAGCGTTTTCCTTTCGATTTATTTTCGCAAACAGTTCATTGTATTGTTCAGAAATAGGGTTAGTCTGTGGGCTTATGTGAAAAAAATCAAGCAACATTTTGGGTAAATTCTTGGCACCAATTTCACACCTCAAACACACCTACAAACATCACTGATTAAGAAAAAAATGGGTGCCATTTTTGCATTAACATTTAGGGCCTCCATTTTGAATTTGAAAATGGCCGATTTTTTAGACCGCTTTGTAAGATTTATTTGGTATTCAGCATTATCATATTTTAAACATATAATCGAAATATGTGCAAAGAGTTTGGGTACCAACTTCATTATAGTTGAGACAACTGTTCATCTAAGCTCTGTTGCATAGATATCAACCGGCGGTTTTCAACGTTATCAAGAAATATTGGTATGAATGCGACACGAGCTGGGCGTATATGACGAGCTGTACGATGCTTCACAAGGCGATGCGGATGACTGCTCATTACTGTAACATAGGAAATTGTCAGCAAAGATCATCTTGTCTGACGTCGACTCCGAAGCTCCAGTTTTGTCCCATTCAAGTATCAGCAGAAACCACAAAAAAAAATCGAGGGATTTGTAGCAGAACATACATTGAAAAGCAACATTTTTTTTACAAATGCATTTGTGGTAAGCTTATAACTCGCTCGTATATATCCCAGCTGATCAAGATGCCTTACCAGGATGCCTTACCCCCCCCCCCCCACCCTCCCCCCCCCCACCCACCCCCCCCCCACCACCACCACCACCGTTGGCCCGGCCTCTTGTGGCTAGGCCAAACAGCTAATACTCTCGTTGTGACTTTAGATATGGACAAGAGAGTTGTGAAACTCGAGTATCTACATCCAGAGTTCAAGACCAAGTGGGTGTTAAACCCAGGAGGATTTCACACAGTGATATGTGCACTTGTTTGGGACGGACAATTGAAGGCAGTGGTCTTGAAAGAAGCAGATATGTACAGTAGCGTGACTGTATCACATATTTTAAAAGGCGATCAAAGCGTACAAGTTAACTCTTCAAGCACGTACTCTTTGGTCTCTGGTTAGAGAACTTCCTTGATGATCACCCTGTTGTATGTGGCGCTTTGGCAAATTGCCACTATAATTTATTGAAAGGTATCTCTAGATATTATTTCCGCATGATAGCAAACTGTAAGTCTTCGTTTAAAGATTGTATGCCCCTATAAGTGAACCCCCACCCACCCCCCCCCCCACCCACCCATAACAGCAACATTTTCTGCTAAAAAAATGTGCAGATTTAAACTTTATTTATTTTACAACGATTACAAACAAGCGCGATCGAGAGCACTTATACAAATGCTTTCGTTGGCACAGACGAAGGCGTAATTAGGGCGGTCATTAATGTGGGAGGAAACCGGAGAACCCGGAGAAAACCCACGATCTGTGCAGGTTTGAGACCATTCAAGTAACAACAATGCAAACTCGCATTCACGCACCGAAAAAGCACTGAAAACGTGAAAGCCGGTAATTATAATTTACATGAAATCAAAATTGACAATTTTCATCTAAAATGGCCGTCAAAATCCAAGCTGGCTGCCAAAACCCAAGTACATTACCCCACTACACTAAATATGTACGAACTACATCAATTATTGACAAAACAGAAGTCCGTTTATGGTTGAACTGTGTTCTAAGGGTACATATAAGATGATAACATGTTTATAAATACGTATAGCAATTGAAAATTTATGTAAAAATATGGCCGCCAAATATCATATAGACAATTTCTGTAATTTTTAAAAATCCTGTAGCATCAAAGCAAATTCGCATTTACACATTGTCAAACCATTTGAAAACATTATACTCAATGGTTGCAATTTATAGAACCTCGGAACTTACAATTTCGTCGAAAACTTCTACCAAAATGTAAGATGGCCGCCAAAATTATAACGAACTCACCAAACAACCCAACCCACTGCTAACACAATCAAACTATAGTTACCGGTACGTTGCAATAAATGGTAATGTATATAAACATCATCACCTTGTTCCGTTATCTGGATGGGAAGTCCATATATAAATTCAAGATGGCTGCCAAATGTCAAAATTCTATACTTTACTCCATGCTTGTTCTAAGACATTATATTTCAAGTAATCAAAGGCAAATCACAAATTGATGAACTAAGCCAAATAAATTATTTTGATAGCGTTATCAAAACCAACTTTCACATGAATATTTAATTATAATACCTATATAAAATCGAGATGGCTGCCGAAATTAGTATTCCAACATATGTGTTAGTGTTTTGCCTACCATTTTGAGTTTGTGTGTTAAATTGGTCTCTTCTGAAATAAATGGTGTATTATATAGAGGATATTCCATCGTACATTTTGAATAGCGGGAAATAATATACGAGTGTGCGTCGGCTTCCGACGGACGCCGACGGACACGAATTTTGCATGGTAGCTCGTGGTTTGCAAGATAACAGCGCGCAATTACGGGTGTTCTCCCCACGGTGTATTATTTGTAAGGAGTTGATTACGGGTTTTCTCTCACAACGAAACCCGTGCAAATAATTTGCAAGAGTGTAATAAAAACATATCTGAATGTTGGTGTATCAACGCCAAACAAATGGGTGTATATTACGCGTGACGCGCTGGTAAATAAATCACTGTGTAATATGCTTCAATTCGGAAAAAATGTCATGCATTTCCGAAACCATTTATATGTACATGCTTCCTGTTTACTATGTTCTTAGTGAAGTTGTTATGCATGTGTGTTTGATTACTTTACGATGCTATTAATGTGAGTATGATTTATCATCTGTTTGCGTCCATATGCATCATCTATTATAGTAAGTTCAAGGACACGAAGCACGAAAGTGTAAGCACAGATTTTTCAGCGGACATCAATGTACACTCTACCTAGCAATGTATGACTCACAACGAAATACACACATACGATTTATTCACTTAGATATTATAAGCGAGTGTTTGTTTATTACAGTGTCAACCGCATTGAAAGGGTCAGCCAGTTGTGACTCATGCTAAACTCTTATATGTTTATATATACCATTAATATTTGAGCGAGGGCTTGGGGAAAAGATAATGTCGCATAAACATGACATTTTGACGTTTCACTATTCCATAAACAACATTATAGTATGATTACAATGATATATTACTTTCAAGTATATGCCAGTGATAAACACTTCATATTGTTTATAGAAAACAAAATTGTAGCTACATGATACATACGTCAATAAAACGTTTGCAATATTAACACATTATGTTACCGGCCCTGAGAAATCGGACGAATGCATGTCCTACACTTTCTTATCTTGTACCTTTATTATTCCAAATCGAACAAATCTCACGATTCTGAACATGTATCTTGTCAAAAACCGAAGTGTTTGATGTTTGTACATGACTGCCATACTATTAAGTGTGTGTCGGCTGCGTTGGCTCCACGCCATGTAACTGTATCGCGCGTTTACTCCATGGCATAGCATTTACCACGGCAATGTTGGAAATTCCATTGACAGGCCCATTTATTCAGATCAATTCGTATTAATTCTATCAGATAATAGTTTCTTCTATGCTCACCCAGCATACATACTTCTACAAATACAAAACATCCTGAGATCCTCGCGACTAGTATTTAACACATAACCAGTCAATGACATATGTAGCTAACAGGGATAGTATATTTACAAACGTAATATACTATTGTTATGAGTATCTACTAAAGATAAAATATGCATACGTTTCAAATAGAACCGTATCTGTTTCAAAACAGATGACAATATTTTATGCGACAATGTCCCTGTCTATTGGTTACGCATAGCTACGCAAACTTTACACCAGTCACGCAGATGAACCATTGCAACTGGCAAGCGTTGCAATAATTGTCTAGTGTCATACCGCTAAACACTTAGTTAACCAGATTAGCATTACAATATGTACATAATTGTACTTTCCAATTTAGCGCGGACGATAATATTTGCCATTTTACAAAACCAGCTACACACAATGTTGTTTTCAATCACATTTCCTTCAAACTAAAATCAATTGATAATGAAACATTTAATATCCAATTCAACAGCATGCCCTGGAAGTACTTCAAAAGACCACTCCATTTTAAGCATAATACATTAACATATCACATACTAACTTAAAGTTAGTCACTGGCAGACATATAGTCGAAGACAATTTCTACCTATTGATTACGCTGACAATCATTGAAGTGTATTCTATACACCGAGCGCGGATGTTCACATGTGTTCGAATTGGCAATCATTTACTGTCAGGACATTTACTTCTCTTGGCTGCAACTAGTGTTGCCCTCAACACTAGTTGCAACCAACAGAAGTAAATGTCATGACAGTGCAGTTAGTTAGGTGTCCAGTGCAGTTATGAGTAGTATTTTACTATGTGTGTCGTGTTTCAATCGCTACTGATATCTACCGTAATCAACAAACTTGTAGGTCTTATTTATGCATTTACAGACCCTGGTCCATTACTTCAACCTTCAACATGTGATTGTGATCTGTTAATGCTGCAAGTAAGGATACTGCATCCACTGTCACTGAGTGCCTGACAGCAAATCCTGTGATTGTGATCTGTTAATGCTGCAAGTACGGATACTACAGTCACTGTCACTGAGTGCCTAACAGCAAAGCCTGTGATTGTGATATGTTAATGCTGCAAGTAAGGATACTGCAGTCACTGTCACTGAGTGTCTGACAGCAAAGCCTGTGGTTGTGATATGTTAATGCTGCAAGTAACGATACTGCAGTCACTGTCACTGAGTGCCTAACAGCAAAGCCTGTGATTGTGATCTGTTAATGCTGCAAGTAAGGATACTGCAGTCACTGTCACTGAGTGCCTGACAGCAAAGCCTGCGATTGTGATATATTAATGCTGCAAGTAAGAATACTACAGTCACTGTCACTGAGTGCCTGACAGCAAAGCCTGTGATTGTGATCTGTTAATGCTGCAAGTAAGAATACTACAGTCACTGTCACTGAGTGCCTGACAGCAAAGCCTGTGATTGTGATCTGTTAATGCTGCAAGTAAGAATACTACAGTCACTGTCACTGAGTGCCTGACAGCAAAGCCTGTGATTGTGATCTGTTAATGCTGCAAGTAAGGATACTGCAGTCACTTTCACTGAGTGCCTGACAGCAACGCTTGCGATTGTGATATGTTAATGCTGCAAGTAAGGACACTACAGTCACTGTCACAAAGTGCATAACAGCAAAGCCTCTGATTGTGATATGTTAATGCTGCAAGTAAGGATACTGCAGTAACTGTAAATGAGTGCCTAACAGCAAAGCCTGTGATTGTGATCTGATAATGCTGCAAGTAAGGATACTGTAGTGACTGCCACTGAGTGCCTAACAGCAAAGCCTGTCATTGTGATCTATTAATGCTGCAAGTAAGGATACTGCAGTCACTGTCACTGAGTGCCGAACAGCAAAGCCTGTGATTGTGATATGCTAATGCTGCAAGTAAGAATATTGCAGTTACTGTCAATGAGTGCCTGACAGCAAAGCCTGTGCTTGTGATCTGTTAATGCTGCAAGTAAGGATACTGCAGTCACTGTCACTGAGTGCCTGACAGCAAAGCCTGTGGTTGTGATATGTTAATGCTGCAAGTAACGATACTGCAGTCACTGTCACTGAGTGCCTAACAACAAAGCCTGTGATTGTGATCTGTTAATGCTGCAAGTAAGGATACTGCAGTCACTGTCACTGAGTGCCTGACAGCAAAGCCTGCGATTGTGATATGTTAATGCTGCAAGTAAGAATACTACAGTCACTGTCACTGAGTGCCTGACAGCAAAGCCTGTGATTGTGATCTGTTAATGCTGCAAGTAAGAATACTACAGTCACTGTCACTGAGTGCCTGACAGCAAAGCCTGTGATTGTGATCTGTTAATGCTGCAAGTAAGAATACTACAGTCACTGTCACTGAGTGCCTGACAGCAAAGCCTGTGATTGTGATCTGTTAATGCTGCAAGTAAGGATACTGCAGTCACTTTCACTGAGTGCCTGACAGCAACGCTTGCGATTGTGATATGTTAATGCTGCAAGTAAGGACACTACAGTCACTGTCACAAAGTGCATAACAGCAAAGCCTCTGATTGTGATATGTTAATGCTGCAAGTAAGGATACTGCAGTAACTGTAAATGAGTGCCTAACAGCAAAGCCTGTGATTGTGATCTGATAATGCTGAAGTATACGTATGAGATATGTAGTGTGTACTGTCACTGAGTGTCTAACAGCAAAGCCTGTCATTGTGTAATCGTGAATAATGCTCTGCAATGAGTAAGGATACTTGCAGTCACTCGTCACTGAGTGCCGAACAGCAAAGCCTGTGATTGTGATATGTTAAATGCTGCAAAGTAAGAAATATTGCAGTCACTGTCATTGGTGCCTGACAGCAAAGCCTGTGCTTGTGATCTGTTAACTGCTGGATAAGACTAGTGTAAGCAAAAGTCATTTGTCACTCTGTGGTGCTAACTGCACTGTGAATTGTGATATGTTTAATGCTGCAATAAGGATACTCAGTCTGTCATTGAGTGCCTGACAGCAAAGCCTGTGATTGTGATCTGTGTAATTGCTGCAAGTAAGATACTGTAGTGATGCCACTGAGTGCCTAACAGCAAAGCCTGTGATTGTGATCTAATAATGACTTGCAGTAACGGAAATACTGCAAGTCACTGTCTGAGTGCCGAACAGCAAAGCTGTGATTGTGATCTGTTAATGCTGCAAGTAAGGATACTGCAGTGACTGTCACTGAGTGCCTAACAGCAAAGCCTGTGATTGTGATATGTTAATGCTGCAAGTAAGAATATTGCAGTCCACTGTCATGAGTGCCTAACAGCAAAGCCTGTGCTTGTGATCTGTTAATGCTGCAAGTAAGGATATTGCAGTCACTGTCACTGAGTGCCTAACAGCAAAGCCTGTGATTGTGATCTGTTAATGCTGCAAAGTAAGGATCTACTCACTGAGATGCTAACAGCAAAGCCTGTCATTGATCACTTGCTGAAGTAAGAATATTGCATACTGTCATGAGTGCCTGACGCAAAGCCTGATTGTGATCTGTTAATGCTGCAAGTAAGGAATATTGCAGTCACTGTCACTGTCAATGAGTGCTGACTGGCAAAGCCATGTGCATTGTGATCTGTTAATGCTGCATGTAAGGATATACAGTCACTGTCACTGTGCACCGCCAAAAGCCTGTATTGTGACTATTAATGCTGCAGTAAGGAAACTGAAGTACTGCCACTGAGGCCTAACAGCAAAGTGCATTGTGATTTTAATGCTTGCAAGTAAGAATTCTGCAGTCATGGTCATGAGTGCCGAACCGCAAAGCTGTGATTGTGATTTGTTAATGTGCAAAGTTAAGAAAATATTGCAGTTACTGTCATGGAGTGCTGACAGCAAAAGCCTGTGCTTGTGAGATGTTAATCTGCAAGTCAAAGGTTATTGCAGTCAATGTCACTTGAGTGCCCTAACAGAGGCCTGTTGAATTGTGAATGTTTAATGCTGCAATAAGGATATTCAGTACTTTCTTGAGTGCTGACGCAAAGCCTGTGATTGTGATCTGGTTATGCCTGCAGTAAGGTTACTGAGTACTGGCCTGAGTGCCTAACAGCAAAGCTGTATTGTGTGATCTTTTAATGCTGCAAGTAAAGGATATTGCAGTCACTGTCACTGGAGTGAACAGAATACTGAACGAAAGGCTCTGTGGTTGTGGGATTTTGTTAATGTTCTGAAAGTAAGGATACGCAGGTGACTTGTCTCGGAAACCTGCCTAACAGCAAGCCTCTTGTGATTGTGTGATTAGGTTAATGGGCAAGTAAGGATAGCAGTCACTGTCAATGGAGTGCTAACGCAAACCTGGTTGTGAATTTGTTAATGCTGCAAGTAAGGAATATTGCAGTAAACTGTCAATGAGTGCCTAAGCAAAGGGGTTGTTGGATTTGTTTAATGCTGCAAAAAAAGGATATTCGTCACTGTCACGAGTTGCCTAACAGAAAGCCTGTGATTGTGATTGTTAAATTGCTGCAAAAGGATACTTCATTCACTGTCACGAGGGTGCCTAAACCGCAAAGATGTTGAATTGGTGATTCTGTTAATGCTGGCAAGTAAGGATTAATTGCAAGTTCAGTCACTTTCACTGAGTGCCTGACAGCAAAGTGTATTGTGGTATTAATGTGCAATTAAAGGAATATTGCAGTCACTTTCAATGAGGCCTGCGAAATTGTGATTGTGACTTTTAAATTCTGCCAAGTAAGGTTATGAGGTCACTGTACTGAAGTGCCTAACAGCAAAGGCTGTGTTTGATTGTTATGCTGCAAGTAAGGAATAATCCAGTCACTGTCACTTGAGTGCCTACAGCAAAGGCTGTGTTGGATTGTTAATCGCAAGTAAAGGAATACTACAATTCACTGTCACTGGAGTGCCAACAGCAAAGGTGATTGTGATCTTTAATGCTGCAAGTAAGGAATATTGCAGTCACTGATCCCTGAGTGCCTAACGCGCCAAAGCCTGTTGATTGTGATAGGTTAATGTGCAAGTGGTTACTGCAGTCAGTTCAACACTGAGTGCCTGGAAGGCGCGTGGATTGTGAATCTGTTAGTGCTTTTTTTTTTTTTCTGCAAAGTAAAGGTAGATGTAGGTCAACTGTCATTGAGTTGCTCTGGCTGACAGCAAAGCCAAGTAATTGTGAATCTGGTTTAAGCTGCCAAGTAAGGATATCAGTACTGTCACTGAGTGCCTAACAGCAAAATATTGGAATATCTGTTAATGTGCCAAGTAAGGATACGCAAGGTCACTTGTTCAACAGTCACTTGATTGCGACTGCAAACCGCCTTGCCAAATTGTGAATTATGTTTAATGCCTGCCACGTAAGGATATTGAAGTCAAATAATCCACTGAGATGCTAAAAGAAAAGCCTGTGATTGTGTTGTTAATGCTGAAGGAAGGATACTGCAGTCACTGTCACAGAGTGCCTAACAGCAAAGCCTGCGATTGTGATCTGTTAACGCTGAAAGTAAGGATACTGCAGTCACTGTCACTGTCACTGATTGCATGAAAGCAAAGCCTGCCATTGTGATCTGTTAATGCTGCAAGTAAGGATACTGCAGTCACTGTCACTGTCACTGATTGCCTGACAGCAAAGCCTGCCATTGTGATCTGTTAATGCTGCAAGTAAGGATATTGCAGTCACTGTCACTGAGTGCCTGACAGCAAAGCCTGTCATTGTGAGCTATTAATGCTGCAAGTAAGGATACTGCAGTCACTGTCACTGAGTGCCGAACAGCAAAGCCTGTGCTTGTGATCTGTTAATGCTGCAAGTAAGGATATTGCAGTCATTGTCACTGAGTGCCTAACAGCAAGGCCTGTGATTGTGATATGTTAATGCTGCAAATAAGGATACTACAGTTACTGTCACTGAGTGCCTGACAGCAAAGCCTGTGATTGTGATCTGTTAATGCTGCAAGTAAGGATACTGCAGTCACTGTCACAGAGTGCCTAACAGCAAAGCCTGCGATTGTGATCTGTTAATGCTGCAAGTAAGGATACTGCAGTCACTGTCACTGTCACTGATTGCCTGACAGCAAAGCCTGCCATTGTGATCTGTTAATGCTGCAAGTAAGGATATTGCAGTCACTGTCACTGAGTGCCTGACAGCAAAGCCTGTCATTTGTGAGCTATTAAATGCTGCAAGTAAGGATACTGCAGTCACGTCCACTGAGTGCCCAGACAGCAAAGCCTGTCATTGTGAGCTATTAATGCTGCAAGTAAGGATACTGCAGTCCCACTGTCACAGTTGCCTAACAGCAAAGCCTGTGATTGTGATCTGTAATGCTGCAAAAGTAAGGTAAATTGCAGTCACTGTCACTGAGTGCCTAAGAGCAAAGCCTGTGATTGTGATATGTTAATGCTGCAAGTAAGGATACTGCAGTCACTGTCACTGAGTGCCTGGCAGCAAAGCCTGTGATTGTGATCTGTTAATGCTGCAAGTAAGGATACTGTAGTCACTGTCACTGAGTGCCTGACAGCAAAGCCTGTAATTGTGATATGTTAATGCTGCAAGTAAGGATACTACAGTCACTGTCACTGAGTGCCTAACAGCAAATCCTGCGATTTGTGATCTTTTATGCTGCAAGTAATGACACTACAGTCACTGTCACAAAGTGCATAACAGCAAAGCCTGTGATTGTGATATGTTAATGCTGCAAGTAAGGATACTGTTGTGATTGCCACTGATTGCCTAACAGCAAAAGCCTGTCATTGTGAAATATATTAAAGCTGCAAGTAAGGATACTGAAGCAGTCACTGCACTGAGTGCCGAACAGCAAGCCTGTGATTGTGATCTTGTTTAATGCTGCAAGTAAGGATACTGCAGTGACAGTCACTGAGTGCCTAACAGCAAAAGCCTGTGATTGTGATGTTAATGCTGCAAGTAAGAATATTGAGTGCCTGACAGCAAAGCCTGTGCTTGTGATATGTTAATGCTGCATAAGGATATTGCAGTCACTGTCACTGAGTGCCTAACAGCAAGGCTGTGATTGTGATATGTTAATGCCTGCAAATAAGGGATACTACAGTCAACTGTCCCACTGAGTGCCTGACAGCAAAGCTGTGGATTGTGATTTTGTTAATGCTGCAAGTAAAGGATACTGCAGTCACTGTCACAGAGTGCCTAACAGCAAAGCCTCGAATCTGATCTGTTAATGCTACAAGTAAGGATACTGCAGTCACTGTCACTGTCACTGATTGCCTGACAGCAAAAGCCTGCCCATTGTGATCTGTTAATGCTGCAAGTAAGGATACTGCAGTCACTGTCACTGTCACTGATTGCCTGACAGCAAAGCCTGCCATTGTGATCTGTTTAATGCTGCAAGTAAGGATACTGCTCAGTCACTATCACTGAGTGCCTGACAGCAAAAGCCTGTCATTGTGAGCTAATAAAATGCTGCAAGTTAAGGATACAGCAGTCACGTCACTGAGTGCCTGACAGCAAGCCTGTCATTGTGAGCTATTAATGCTGCAAGTAAGGATACTGCAGTCACTGTCACTGAGTGCCTAACAGCAAAGCCTGCGATTGTGATATGTTAATGCTGCAAGTAAGACTATTTGCATTGTCACTGTCAATGAGTGCCTGACAGCAAAGCATGTTGATTGTGATTCTGTTAATGCTGCAAGTAAGGATTTTATTGCAGTCACTGTCACTGAGTGCCATGACAGCAAAGCCTGTGATTGTGATATGTTAATGCTGCTAGTAAGGATATTGCAGTCACTGTCACTGAGTTGCCTAACAGCAAAGCCAGTGATTTGTGATATGTTAATGCTGCAAGCAAGTAAGGATTCTACAGTCACTGTCACTGAGTGCCTGACAGGAAAGCCTGTGATTGTGATCTGTTAATACTGAAAGTAAGGAAATACTACGTCACTGTCACTGAGTGCCTAACAGCAAAGCCTGTGATTTGTGATCTGTTAATGCTGCAAGTAGGATACTGCAGTCACTGTCACCCTGAGTGCCTGGCAGCGAAGCCTTGTGATTGTGATATGTTAATACTGCAAGTAAGGATACTGCAGTCACTGTCACTGAGTGCCTGACAGCAAAGCCTGTGATTGTGATCTGGTAATGCTGCAAGTAAGGATAACTACAGTCACTGTCACTGAGTGCCTAACTGTAAATCATGCGATTGTGATATGTTAATGCTGCAAGTAAGGATACTGCAGTCACTGTCACTGATTGCCTGACAGCAAAGCCTGCCATTGTGATCTGTTAATACTGCAAGTAAGAATACTGCAGTCACTGTCACTGAGTGCCTGACAGCAAAGCCTGTGATTGTGATCTGTTAATGCTGCAAGTAAGGATATTGCAGTCACTGTCACTGAGTGCCTAACAGCAAAGCCTGTATTGATTTGTGATCTGTTAATGCTGCAAGTAAGGATACTACAGTCACTGTCACTGAGTGCCGAACAGCAAAAGCAATGTGATTGATGATCTGTTAATGCTGCAAGTAAGGATACTGCAGTCACTGTCACTGAGTGCCTGACAGCAAATCCTGTGATTGTGATCTGTTAATACTGCAAGTAAATATACTGCAGTCACTGTCACTGAGTGCCTAACAGCAAAGCCTGTGATTGTGATCTGTTAATACTGCAAGTAAGGATACTACATTCACTGTCACTGAGTGCCTAACAGCAAAGCCTGTGATTGTGATCTGTTAATGCTGCAAGTAAGGATATTGCAGTCACTGTCACTGAGTGCCTAAGAGCAAAAGCCTGTGATGTGATATGTTAATTCTGCAAGTAAGGGATTCTGCAGTCACTGTCACTGTGCCTGGCAGCAAAGCCTGTGATTGTGATCTGTTAATGCTGCAAGTAAGGATACTGTAGTCACTGTCACTGAGTGCCTGACAGCAAAGCCTGTGATTGTGATCTGTTAATGCTGCAAGTAAGGAATACTACAGTCAATGTCACTGAGTGCGTAACAGCGAATCCTGCGATTGGGTTGATCTGTTAATGCTGCAAGTAAGGATACTGCAGTCACTGTCACTGATTGCCTGAAAGCAAAGCCTGTGATTGTGATCTGTTAATGCTGCCAGTAAGATATTGCAGTCACTGTCACTGAGTGCCTAACCAACAAAGCTGTGATTGTGATCTCTTAATTGCTACAAGTAAGGATAACTGCAGTCACTGTCACTGAGTGCCTAGCAGCAAAGCTGTGATTGTGAACTGTTAATGCTGCAAGTAAGGATACAGCAGTCACTGTCACATTGAGTGCCCTGACAGCAAAGCCTGTGATTGTGATCTGTTAATGTTGCAAGTAAGGATACTGCATCCAGTCACTGAAGTGGCCCTAATAAGCAAACCCTGTGATTTGTGTCTGAATAATGCTACAAGTAAGGAACCTGCATCACGTTCACTTGAGTGCCTACAGGAAAAGCCTGTTATTGTGATCTGTTATACATGAAAGTAAGGATACTACAGTCACTGTCACTGAGTGCCTAACACAAACCTGTGAAATTTGTTATCTGTTAAGTGCAGAAGTAAGATATTGCAGTCACTGTCACTGAGTTTGCCTGACAGCCAAAGCCTGAGTTGTGATATGTAATTCTGCAAGTAAGATATTGCAGTCACTGTCACTGAGTGCCTAACAGCAAAGCCTGTGATTGTGATCTGTTAAAAACTTGCAAGTAAGGAACTACTACACTGAACTGAGTGCCCAAACAGCAAAGGCCTGTGATTGTGATATGTTTAAATGCTGCAGTAACCGGATACTGCAGTCACTACACTGAGTGCCTGGGTCAGCAAAGCCTGTGATTTGTGATCTGTTAATGCTGCAAGTAAGGATACGTGTCACTGTCACTGAGTGCCTGACAGCAAAGCCTGTAAATTGTGATATTTTAATGCTGCAAGTAAGGATACTACAGTCACTGACCCTGAGTGCATAACAGCAAAAATCCTGTGATTGTGATATGTTCAAATTTCTGCAATTAAGAATATTGCAGTCACTGTCAAAGATTGCCTGACAGCAAAGCCTGTGTTTGTGAATCTGTTAATGCGCAAGAAGGATATTGCAGTCACTCCCACTGAGTGCCTACAGCAAAGCCTGTGAGTGATGTTAATGCTGCAAGTAAGGATAACTGCAGCACGTCACAGAGCCCTAACAGCAAAGCCTCGATTGTGATCTGTTAATGCCGCAATTAAGGATACTGCAGTCACCTGTCACTGGTCAATTGATTTCCTGAAACAGCAAAGCCTGCCATTGTGATTGTTTAATGTGCAAGTAAGGATACTGCATTACTGTCACTGATGCCTGACAGGAAAGCCTGTCAGTGAGCTAATGCTGCAAGTAAGAAACTGCATCACTGTCATGAGTGCCTGACAGCAAATCCTGTGATTGTTGGAGCTATTAAAGCTGGCAGTAAAGGATCTGCAGTCACTGTCACTGATGCCTGACAGAAAGCCTGTGATTGTAGATCTGTTAAAACTGCAAGTAAGAAAACACAGTCACTGGTCACTGAGTGCCTGACAGCAAAGCCTGGATTGTGATCTGTTAAAGCTGCAAGTAAGAATCTACAATCACCTGTCACTGATGCCTGACAGCAAATGCCTGTGATTGTGATCCTGTTAATGCTTGCTAAGTAAGAAACTTACAGTCAATGTTACTGAGTGCCTGACAGTAAAGCCTGTGATTTTGATCTGTTTAATGCTGCAAGTAAGGACTGCAGTCACTTTCACTGAGTGCCTGACAGCAACGCTTGCGATTGTGATATGTTAATGCTGCAAGTAAGGACACTACAGTCACTGTCACAAAGTGCATAACAGCAAAGCCTGTGATTGTGATATGTTAATGCTGCAAGTAAGGATACTGCAGTAACTGTCAATGAGTGCCTAACAGCAAAGCCTGTGATTGTGATCTGTTAATGCTGCAAGTAAAGATACTGTAGTGACTGCCACTGAGTGCCTAACAGCAAAGCCTGTCATTGTGATATATTAATGCTGCAAGTAAGGATACTGCAGTCACTGTCACTGAGTGCCGAATAGCAAAGCCTGTGATTGTGATCTGTTAATGCTGCAAGTAAGGATACTGCAGTGACTGTCACTGAGTGCCTAACAGCAAAGCCTGTGATTGTGATATGTTAATGCTGCAAGTAAGAATATTGCAGTCACTGTCAATGAGTGCCTGACAGCAAGGCCTGTGCTTGTGATCTGTTAATGCTGCAAGAAAGGATATTGCAGTCACTGTCAATGAGTGCCAGACAGCAAGGCCTGTGCTTGTTATCTGTTAATGCTGCAAGTAAGGATATTGCAGTCACTGTCACTGAGTGCCTTACAGCAAGGCCTGTGATTGTGATATGTTAATGCTGCAAATAAGGATACTACAGTCACTGTCACTGAGTGCCTGACAGCAAAGCCTGTGATTGTGATCTGTTAATGCTGAAGGAAGGATACTGCAGTCACTGTCACAGAGTGCCTAACAGCAAAGCCTGCGATTGTGATCTGTTAACGCTGAAAGTAAGGATACTGCAGTCACTGTCACTGTCACTGATTGCATGAAAGCAAAGCCTGCCATTGTGATCTGTTAATGCTCAAGTAAGATAGCAGTCAGTCACTGTCATGATGTGACAGCAAAGCCTCCATTGTGATGTTAATGCTGCATAAGGATATTGCAGTCACTGTCACTGAGTGCCTGACAGCAAAGCCTGTCATGTGAGCTATTAATGCTGCAAGTAAGATACAGCATCATGTCATGAGTGCCGACAGCAACTTGTGTGTGATCTGTTAAGCTGCAAGTAAAGACAGCAAAGGCCTGATGTGATCAGTAATGCTGCTAAGGTATGTAATGACCACTGTCACAGCAAAAAGATTATTGCAGTCATTGTCACTGAGTGCCTAACAGCAAGGCCTGTGATTGTGATATGTTAATGCTGCAAATAAGGATACTACAGTTACTGTCACTGAGTGCCTGACAGCAAAGCCTGTGATTGTGATCTGTTAATGCTGCAAGTAAGGATACTGCAGTCACTGTCACAGAGTGCCTAACAGCAAAGCCTGCGATTGTGATCTGTTAATGCTGCAAGTAAGGATACTGCAGTCACTGTCACTGTCACTGATTGCCTGACAGCAAAGCCTGCCATTGTGATCTGTTAATGCTGCAAGTAAGGATATTGCAGTCACTGTCACTGAGTGCCTGACAGCAAAGCCTGTCATTGTGAGCTATTAATGCTGCAAGTAAGGATACTGCAGTCACTGTCACTGAGTGCCTGACAGCAAAGCCTGTCATTGTGAGCTATTAATGCTGCAAGTAAGGATACTGCAGTCACTGTCACAGAGTGCCTAACAGCAAAGCCTGTGATTGTGATCTGTTAATGCTGCAAGTAAGGATATTGCAGTCACTGTCACTGAGTGCCTAAGAGCAAAGCCTGTGATTGTGATATGTTAATGCTGCAAGTAAGGATACTGCAGTCACTGTCACTGAGTGCCTGGCAGCAAAGCCTGTGATTGTGATCTGTTAATGCTGCAAGTAAGGATACTGTAGTCACTGTCACTGAGTGCCTGACAGCAAAGCCTGTAATTGTGATATGTTAATGCTGCAAGTAAGGATACTACAGTCACTGTCACTGAGTGCCTAACAGCAAATCCTGCGATTGTGATCTTTTAATGCTGCAAGTAAGGACACTACAGTCACTGTCACAAAGTGCATAACAGCAAAGCCTGTGATTGTGATATGTTAATGCTGCAAGTAAGGATACTGTAGTGACTGCCACTGATTGCCTAACAGCAAAGCCTGTCATTGTGATATATTAATGCTGCAAGTAAGGATACTGCAGTCACTGTCACTGAGTGCCGAACAGCAAAGCCTGTGATTGTGATCTGTTAATGCTGCAAGTAAGGATACTGCAGTGACTGTCACTGAGTGCCTAACAGCAAAGCCTGTGATTGTGATATGTTAATGCTGCAAGTAAGAATATTGAGTGCCTGACAGCAAAGCCTGTGCTTGTGATATGTTAATGCTGCTATAAGGATATTGCAGTCACTGTCACTGAGTGCCTAACAGCAAGGCCTGTGATTGTGATATGTTAATGCTGCAAATAAGGATACTACAGTCACTGTCACTGAGTGCCTGACAGCAAAGCCTGTGATTGTGATTTGTTAATGCTGCAAGTAAGGATACTGCAGTCACTGTCACAGAGTGCCTAACAGCAAAGCCTGCGATTCTGATCTGTTAATGCTACAAGTAAGGATACTGCAGTCACTGTCACTGTCACTGATTGCCTGACAGCAAAGCCTGCCATTGTGATCTGTTAATGCTGCAAGTAAGGATACTGCAGTCACTGTCACTGTCACTGATTGCCTGACAGCAAAGCCTGCCATTGTGATCTGTTAATGCTGCAAGTAAGGATACTGCAGTCACTATCACTGAGTGCCTGACAGCAAAGCCTGTCATTGTGAGCTAATAATGCTGCAAGTAAGGATACTGCAGTCACTGTCACTGAGTGCCTGACAGCAAAGCCTGTCATTGTGAGCTATTAATGCTGCAAGTAAGGATACTGCAGTCACTGTCACTGAGTGCCTAACAGCAAAGCCTGCGATTGTGATATGTTAATGCTGCAAGTAAGAATATTGCAGTCACTGTCAATGAGTGCCTGACAGCAAAGCATGTGATTGTGATCTGTTAATGCTGCAAGTAAGGAATATTGCAGTCACTGTCACTGAGTGCCTGACAGCAAAGCCTGTGATTGTGATATGTTAATGCTGCAAGTAAGGATATTGCAGTCACTGTCACTGAGTGCCTAACAGCAAAGCCTGTGATTGTGATATGTTAATGCTGCAAGCAAGTAAGGATACTACAGTCACTGTCACTGAGTGCCTGACAGGAAAGCCTGTGATTGTGATCTGTTAATACTGAAAGTAAGGATACTACAGTCACTGTCACTGAGTGCCTAACAGCAAAGCCTGTGATTGTGATCTGTTAATGCTGCAAGTAAGGATACTGCAGTCACTGTCACTGAGTGCCTGGCAGCGAAGCCTGTGATTGTGATATGTTAATACTGCAAGTAAGGATACTGCAGTCACTGTCACTGAGTGCCTGACAGCAAAGCCTGTGATTGTGATCTGGTAATGCTGCAAGTAAGGATACTACAGTCACTGTCACTGAGTGCCTAACAGTAAATCATGCGATTGTGATATGTTAATGCTGCAAGTAAGGATACTGCAGTCACTGTCACTGATTGCCTGACAGCAAAGCCTGCCATTGTGATCTGTTAATACTGCAAGTAAGAATACTGCAGTCACTGTCACTGAGTGCCTGACAGCAAAGCCTGTGATTGTGATCTGTTAATGCTGCAAGTAAGGATACTGCAGTCACTGTGACTGAGTGCCTAACAGCAAAGCCTGTGATTGTGATCTGTTAATGCTGCAAGTAAGGATACTACAGTCACTGTCACTGAGTGCCGAACAGCAAAGCATGTGATTGTGATCTGTTAATGCTGCAAGTAAGGATACTGCAGTCACTGTCACTGAGAGCCTGACAGCAAATCCTGTGATTGTGATCTGTTAATACTGCAAGTAATTATACTGCAGTCACTGTCACTGAGTGCCTAACAGCAAAGCCTGTGATTGTGATATGTTAATACTGCAAGTAAGGATACTACATTCACTGTCACTGAGTGCCTAACAGCAAAGCCTGTGATTGTGATCTGTTAATGCTGCAAGTAAGGATATTGCAGTCACTGTCACTGAGTGCCTAAGAGCAAAGCCTGTGATTGTGATATGTTAATGCTGCAAGTAAGGATACTGCAGTCACTGTCACTGAGTGCCTGGCAGCAAAGCCTGTGATTGTGATCTGTTAATGTTGCAAGTAAGGATACTGTAGTCACTGTCACTGAGTGCCTGACAGCAAAGCCTGTGATTGTGATCTGTTAATGCTGCAAGTAAGGATACTACAGTCAATGTCACTGAGTGCGTAACAGCGAATCCTGCGATTGTGATCTGTTAATGCTGCAAGTAAGGATACTGCAGTCACTGTCACTGATTGCCTGAAAGCAAAGCCTGTGATTGTGATCTGTTAATGCTGCCAGTAAGGATATTGCAGTCACTGTCACTGAGTGCCTAACAACAAAGCCTGTGATTGTGATCTCTTAATGCTACAAGTAAGGATACTGCAGTCACTGTCACTGAGTGCCTAGCAGCAAAGCCTGTGATTGTGATCTGTTAATGCTGCAAGTAAGGATACAGCAGTCACTGTCACTGAGTGCCTGACAGCAAAGCCTGTGATTGTGATCTGTTAATGTTGCAAGTAAGGATACTGCAGTCACTGTCACTGAGTGCCTAATAGCAAAGCCTGTGATTGTGATATGTTAAGCTGCAAGTAGGTTACTACAAGTCAACTGGTCATGAGTGCCTAACAGCAAAGCCTGCGGATGTGATATGTTAAATGCTGCAAGTAAGATATGCAATCACTGTCATGAGTGCCTAACAGCAAAGCCTACCATTGTGCTTGTTAATTACTGTAATTTAAGTTATCTGTCCAATGGTCACTGAAAGCTGAACAAGGCAAAGCCTGTGATTGTGATATGTTAATGCTGAAGTCACTTTTACAGTCATGTCATGAGTGCCTAACAGCAAAAGCCTGTGATTGTGATTCTGCTTAATGCTGCAAGTAAGGATATTGCAGTCACGTCACTGAGTGCCTGGGAACAAGGCAAAGCCTACCATTGTGCTCTGTTAATATGTAATTAATTTGTATCTGCAAGTTCAACGTCACTGATTGCTGAACCAGCAAAGCCTGTGAATTGGTGATCTGTTAATGCTGCAAGTAAGGATACACAGTCAAATGTCATGAGTGCGTAACCGAATCCTGCGATTGTGATCCTGTTAATGCTGAGAAAGGATATGCAGTCAACTTTTGTCACCTGATCCTGAAAGCAAAGCCTTGTGATGTGATCTTGTTAATGCTGCCAGTAAGGGAATTGCAGTCACTGTAACTGAGTGCCTAACAAACAAAGCCTGTGATTGTGATTCTAATGTAGTAAGGATACTGCCAGTCACTGTCAAACTGACCTAGCAGCAAAGCCTGTGATTGTGATCTGGTAATGCTGCCAAGTAAGGATACGCAGTCACGTCACTGTGCTGACAGCAGCCTGTGATTGTTTTTTGGAAATCTGTTAATGTTGGCAGTAAAGGATACTGCAGTACTGCACTGAGTGCCTAACAGCCTAAAGCCTGTTGAATTGTGATCTGTTAATGCTAACAAGTAAGGATACTGCAGTCACTGTCACTGAGTGCTTGACAGCAAAGCCTGTGATTGTGATCTGTTTAATACTGCAAGTAAGGAATACTGCAGTCACTGTCTGAGTGCCTAAGCAGCCTGTGATTGTGATTGTTAATGCCTGCAAGTGAATATTCAGTCAAACTGTCCCATGAGTGCCTACAAAAAGCCTTGTGACTAGTTGAATCGTTTGGACTGCAAGTAAGGATACTGCAGTCACTGTCACTGAGTGCCTAACAGCAAAGCCTGTGATTGTGATCTGTTTTTAATGCTGCAAGTAAGGATACTGCATCACTGTCACTGAGTGCTTGGCAGCGAAGCCTGTGTTGTGATGTTAATACTGCCAAATAAGGAAATACTGCAGTCACTGTCACTGAGTCTGACTTCAAAGCCTGCGATTGTTGATTCTGGTTAATGCTGCGTAAGTAACTCAGGTCACTGTCACTGAGTGGTAAACAGTAAACTATACGATTGTGACTGTTAATGCTGCCAAGTAAGGATACTGCGTCATGTCAAACTGATTGCCTGACGCAAAGGCCTGCCATTGGTGATCTGTTAATACAGCAAGTAAGAATACTGCAAGTCACTGTCACTGAGTGCTTGACCAGCAGCGTGATTGTGATCTATTAATGCTGCAAGTCAGGATCTGCAGCACTTTGAATGAGGTGCCTAACAGCAAAGCCTGTGATTGTGATCTGTTAATGCTGCAGTAAGGATACTCAGTCACTTGTTCACTGAGTGCGAAAGCAAATGATGTGATGTGTCCTGTTAATGCTGCAGTAAGGATACGCAAAGTCATGTCAGAGTTGTCTGATCATCTGTTGAATTGTGGATCTGTTAATACAGAAGTAAGGTATATGCAGTCACTGTCTGAGGTCTAACGCAAAGCCTGTTGATTGTTGATTGTTAATTACCTGCAAGTAGGAATACTTACATTCATGTCCAAACCTGAGGCCTAACAGCAAAGTTCCTGTGATGTGATCTTTTAATGCTGCAAGTAATGGATATTGAAGTCACTGTCACTGAGTGCCTAAGAGCAAAGCTGTGATTGTGATTGTTAATGTGCAAGTAAGATACTGCAAAGTCCTGTACTGAGTTGTGGCATTCAAAGGCCTGTTGATTGTGAATTGTTAATGCTGCAAGTAAGGATACTGTAGTCACGGTCACTGAGTGCCTGACAGCAAAGCCTGTGATTGTGATCTGTTAATGCTGCAAGTAAGGATACTACAGTCACTGTCACTGAGTGCCTAACAGCAAATCCTGCGATTGTGATCTGTTAATGCTGCAAGTAAGGATACTGCAGTCACTGTCACTGATTGCCTGACAGCAAAGCCTGTGATTGTGATCTGTTAATGCTGCCAGTAAGGATATTGCAGTCACTGTCACTGAGTGCCTAACAACAAAGCCTGTGATTGTGATCTCTTAATGCTACAAGTAAGGATACTGCAGTCACTGTCACTGAGTGCCTAGCAGCAAAGCCTGTGATTGTGATCTGTTAATGCTGCAAGTAAGGATACTGCAGTCACTGTCACTGAGTGCCTGATAGCAAAGCCTGTGATTTTGATCTGTTAATGTTGCAAGTAAGGATACTGCAGTCACTGTCACTGAGTGCCTAACAGCAAAGCCTGTGATTGTGATCTGTTAATGCTACAAGTAAGGATACTGCAGTCACTGTCACTGAGTGCCTGACAGGAAAGCCTGTGATTGTGATCTGTTAATACTGAAAGTAAGTATACTACAGTCACTGTCACTGAGTGCCTAACAGCAAAGCCTGTGATTGTGATCTGTTAATGCTGCAAGTAAGGATATTGCAGTCACTGTCACTGAGTGCCTAACAACAAAGCCTGTGATAGTGATCTGTTCAGACTACAAGTAAGGATACTACATTCACTGTCACTGAGTGCCTAACAGCAAAGCCTGTGATTGTGATCTGTTAATGCTGCAAGTAAGGATATTGCAGTCACTGTCACTGAGTGCCTAAGAGAAAAGCATGTGATTGTCATCTGTTAATGCTGCAAGTAAGGATACTGCTGTCACTGTCACTGATTGCCTGACAGCAAAGCCTGTCATTGTGATATGTTAAAACTGCAAGTAAGTATACTGCAGTCACTGTCACTGAGTGCCTGACCGCAAAGCCTGTGATTGTGATCTGTTAATGCTGCAAGTAAGGATATTGCAGTCACTGTCACTGAGTGCCTAACAGCAAAGCCTGTTATTGTGTTATGTTAATACTGCAAATAAGGATACAACAGTCACTGTCACTGAGTTTCTAACAGCAAAGCATGTGATTGTCATCTGTTAATGCTGCAAGTAAGGATATTGCAGTCACTGTCACTGAGTGCCTAAGAGCAAAGCCTGTGATTGTGATCTGTTAATGCTGCAAGTAAGGATACTGCAGTCACTGTCACTGTGTGCCTAACAGCAAGGCATGTGATTGTGATCTGTTAATGCTGCAAGTAATGATATTGCATTCTGTGTCATTGAGTGCATAAGAGCAAAGCCTGTGATTTTGCTCTGTTAATGCTGCAAGTAAGGATACTGCAGTCACTGTCACTGAGTGCCTAATATCAAAGCCTGTGATTGTGATATGTTAATGCTGCATGTAAGGATACTGCAGTCACTGTCACTGAGTGCCTGACAGCAAAGCCTGTGATTGTGATCTGTTAATGCTGCAAGTAAGGATACTACAGTCACTGTCACTGAGTGCCTAACAGCAAAGCCTGTGATTGTGATATGTTAATGCTAGAATTAAGGATACTACATTCACTGTCACTGAGTGCCTGACAGCAAAGCCTGTGATTGTGATATGTTAATGCTGCAAGTAAGGATACTGCAGTCACTGTCAATGAGTGCCTGACAGCAAAGTCTGTGATTTTGATCTGTTAATGCTGCAAGTAAGGATACTGCAGTCACTGTCAATGCGTGCCTAATAGCAAAGCCTGTGATTGTGATATGTTAATGCTGCAAGTAAGGATACTACAGTCATTGTCATGTGTTGCCTAACTAGCAAAGCCTGGATTGTTGATATGTTAATGCTGCAAGTAAGGATACTGCAATCAACTGTCCACTGAGTGCCTAAAACCCCCAAAGCAAAGATACCATTGTGCTCTGTTAATACTGTAATTAAGTATACTGCAGTCACTGTCACTGAGTGCCTGACAGCAAAGCCTGTGATTGTGATATGTTAATGCTGCAAGTAAGGATACTACAGTCACTGTCACTGAGTGCCTAACAGCAAAGCCTGCGATTGTGATATGTTAATGCTGCAAGTAAGGATACTGCAGTCACTGTCACTGAGTGCCTGACAGCAAAGCCTACCATTGTGCTCTGTTAATACTGTAATTAAGTATACTGCAGTCACTGTCACTGAGTGCCTGACAGCAAAGCCTGTGATTGTGATATGTTAATGCTGCAAGTAAGGATAATACAGTCACTGTCACTGATTGCCTAACAACAAAGCCTGTGATTGTGATTTGTTAATGCTGCAAGTACGGATACTGCAGTCACTGTCACCGAGAGCCTAACAACAAAGCCTGTGATTGTGATATGTTAATGCTGCAAGTAAGGATACTGCAGTGACGGTCACTGAGTGCCTAACAGCAAAGCCTGTGATTGTGATCTGTTAATGCTGCAAATAAGGATACTACAGTCACTGTCACTGAGTGCCTGCCAGCAAAGCATGTGATTGTGATTTGTTCATGCTGCAAGTTAGGATACTGCAGTCACTGTCACTACCTGGGATTGTGATCTGTTAATGCTGCAAGTAAGAATACTACAGTAACTGTCACCGAGTGCCTGACAGCAAAGCCTGTGATTGTGATCTGTTAATGCTGCAAGTAAGGATACTGCAGTCAATTTGACTGAGTGCCTAACAGCAAAGCCTGTGATTGTGATATGTCAATACTGCAAGTAAGGATACTGCAGTCAATGTCACTGAGAGCCTGACAGCAAAGCCTGTGATTGTGATCTGTTAATGCTTCAAGTAAGGATACTGCAGTCACTGTCACTGCGTGCCTAATAGCAAAGCCTGTGATTGTGATATGTTAATGCTGCAAGTAAGGATACTACAGTCACTGTCACTGAGTGCCTAACAGCAAAGCCTGCGATTGTGATATGTTAATGCTGCAAGTAAGGATACTGCAATCACTGTCACTGAGTGCCTAACAGCAAAGCCTACCATTGTGCTCTGTTAATACTGTAATTAAGTATACTGCAGTCACTGTCACTGAGTGCCTGACAGCAAAGCCTGTGATTGTGATATGTTAATGCTGCAAGTAAGGATACTACAGTCACTGTCACTGAGTGCCTAACAGCAAAGCCTGCGATTGTGATATGTTAATGCTGCAAGTAAGGATACTGCAGTCACTGTCACTGAGTGCCTGACAGCAAAGCCTACCATTGTGCTCTGTTAATACTGTAATTAAGTATACTGCAGTCACTGTCACTGAGTGCCTGACAGCAAAGCCTGTGATTGTGATATGTTAATGCTGCAAGTAAGGATAATACAGTCACTGTCACTGATTGCCTAACAACAAAGCCTGTGATTGTGATTTGTTAATGCCTGCAAGTACGGATACTGCAGTCACTGTCACTGAGAGCCTAACAACAAAGCCTGTGATTGTGATATGTTAATGCTGCAAGTAAGGATACTGCAGTGACGGTCACTGAGTGCCTAACAGCAAAGCCTGTGATTGTGATCTGTTAATGCTGCAAATAAGGATACTACAGTCACTGTCACTGAGTGCCTGCCAGCAAAGCATGTGATTGTGATTTGTTCATGCTGCAAGTTAGGATACTGCAGTCACTGTCACTACCTGGGATTGTGATCTGTTAATGCTGCAAGTAAGAATACTACAGTAACTGTCACCGAGTGCCTGACAGCAAAGCCTGTGATTGTGATCTGTTAATGCTGCAAGTAAGGATACTGCAGTCAATTTGACTGAGTGCCTAACAGCAAAGCCTGTGATTGTGATATGTCAATACTGCAAGTAAGGATACTGCAGTCAATTTCACTGAGAGCCTGACAGCAAAGCCTGTGATTGTGATCTGTTAATGCCGCAAGTAAGGATACTGCAGTCACGGTCACTGAGTGCCTAACAGCAAAGCCTGTGATTGTGATTGGTGATTTACTACATCATGATAGCTATTCACATGAGGAATGCATGTATGAATGTGCGAAGTTTGTCACATTGATGTTGGTGAAAGGGGTGGGGTTGGTCATTGATTTGCTGTATCACAATAGAGGACGATCAAATGAATGCATGTACATGTATGAAATATCAAGGCGTTCTCTGTAAAGAAACAGAAGTTATAAAAAGACATTTACACCAACGTTAAGTTTATGATGTTGATCTTGGGGAAAGGGGTGGGGTGGGGGGGGGGGGGGGTGGTCATGGATTTGATGTAGCACAATAGAGGATGGGTGGTGGATTGTGGATTTGCTACAACATGATAGAGGGTCATCTGAGGAATGCATACATGAAATATCAAGGCGTTGCATGAAAGGAAACAGATGTTATAAGACATTTACCCCAACATTAAGTTTATGAATGTACTAAGTTTGTGACCGTGACCTTGGGGTAACGGACGGGCGGTGGGTCATGGAATTGCTATAGCACGACATACGGGGCGCCAAGTGGGACATGGCTCAATTTTGTCAACAAAATTCATTTTTGTGCCACAAAAGTCAATTCTGTGTCACAAAATTCACTTTTGTGCCACAGAATTCAATTCTGTGTCACAAAATTCAATTCTGTCAATTCTGCACACGCATGCAAGAAGGACTACCATTGGTCAGAAACTGCACTGGAGAAATGGGTCACGGTCGCCGATCTACACATTCAATGTCGATGATTCATTTCTCATTCTGCCGATGATTCATTTCTCATTCTGCCATTTTGCTTCAACTATCTCCAAACAGTCAAACGTTGACAAACTCATTCGTATTTAAACTCATTTGCGTTATAATTGTACACGTAATTCATGTACATGTAGATCTCCCGCGAGTACTGACGTCATGTATTGTGTATCGCAAGGTACATCTGCCCCAGTTAAATCAATAATACACGCTCTGTGGCCTGTGTTCTGACTGCTGTCTGTGTTTATAAACAGAATGTGTGTATTGGGCCATTTGAGGAAACCATTTGTAGTATTTGTGTAGATACCATGGATACTAAGATGGTGTATACTGTAAATAATGCATGTAGACACATAGTTGCTAACACGTAACTTCGCAACTAGTAGACACAGATCCAATACCATTTGTTTCACAAGGTTAGATCTACTGTTAGAATACGACGTCATCTAATGTCATTTTCGAGCATAAAACGTTACCTGATAAATAGAATACCAGGCTAGTGTAATTAATATCAAGTTTATCAGGCTCGGCTCGGAAACGGTAGGAATTCCTCGGCAAGCCTCGGAATTCCTACGCGTTTCCTAGCCTTGCCTGATAAACTTGATATCCAAATACACTAGCCTGGTATTCTCTATATATGGGCATGCTCTCAGGTCTAGCTATGTCCCGGCTACTTTATGTTTGACCCTGTTTACATAATTGAGGGAAAATTCTGAATATTTTTCTTATTTCTCCTTCAAAGTATATATGCTTATATGGTGTGACCACTCATTTGTAATCATAATGTAACCATAATAACTGTCCATAAAGAAGTATAATATTGATATATTGGGTTCTATTTTCGCATTGAAATATTTAAACCTGCAAGTGTACTCCTCACCATCTAAAATGGACTAAGACCGATCTCAACCAATCAACGTAGAGATGACATAGACTATCCTACGCAAACTAATTTTTGTGGACAAAAATGAATTCTGTCCCACAAAACTGAATTTTCTTCACAAAACTCAATTCTGTCTTACAAAATTGAATTTTGTGACACAGAATTGACAGAATATAATTTTGTGACACAGAATTGAATTTTGTGACACAGAATTGAATTTTGTGATTTTTAGTGTTACAAAACTCAATTGTGTACACATAATTAACCTGTCCTGCATGGCGCCCCGTACGACAGAGTATCATCAGATGAATGCATGTATGAAATATCAAGGCGTTCCATGAAAGGAAACAGATGTTATAAGACATTTACCCCAACGTTAAGTTTATGAATGTGCTAATTTTGTGACATTGACCTTGGGTTAAGAGGGTCATCTGAGGAATGCATGTATGAACTAACAAGGTGTTCCATGAAAGGGAACATAAGTTATAAGACATTTACCCCAACGTTAAGTTTGTGGACGCCGACGCCGACGACGCCGGTGTTATGCCATAAGCTCTTTTGCATTTCGTGCAGGCGAGCTAGCAATGTTAATCTGGAAACACGAACTCAACGTGCTGCGTTTGCATTTAGCGAAACTAACCGAAAGTAACCATGCAAATTCGCTGTATATTTCATTCACTGGCGTCTTACTTGCATCGCGCACATGAAAAGAATGCAGATAATCTTGATATTTTATCAGAGAATAAAACATATATATGTGTATTATATATGTACATTTGTTTGACATTGAAACACAATGGAGAGTAAATTGTCAATATTTTACCATATTGATTGGTGCCAGAATTACTTTTCACATTGTATAATAGTTCCTTCTAAATCATCAGTAATTTGTTTACTTCATTGATAGTTTGCATGTTTTAGGCGCATCTTAGTTGTGAGTGATTTACATATATTATAAAAATGTTATTTGATTTGTATGTGGATATATGCCACTCGTTCCGACTAAAGTCGCACAATATCGCATGATACGTACGTAGCTCGTGCATATATCCACATATAGAAAATATAATAACCTATAAGTACTATTCTTATATCTATAAACGAACCCCGTCATTGTGATAATCATTGTAAATGCATGAGGCTTTAGATTGTATGAATATTTTGAAAGGAAATTATTTCCAATATCTGCAATACGCGACCTTACATTATGTCAACACAATGATTCTAATTTTAAATCATCAATTATGAATAAAGATCAATATCGTTTTTGACAGCAATCGCGTGCACATGTATCACATTTCTTGAAGAGGGGACGTCGCGTGTAACACAGCAGTAATATCTGTGTGGCAGAAGTTGAAAACATGCCAAACACGCGTACGTCGCTTGTCTTGTTTCGGTACCGGTGCGCCCTTCGTTCGCAGCATGCTCAATACACGGTCTACATTAGGATGTGTTCAATACTGAGACTTAGAGAACAAAACTAGCCAAAATAGAAATGAAGCGCATGTAGGACATGTTTTATCCAACGGAGTTATACTATAGGAATGAATGGCCTTTTTGTGGAATTTATCAGGGTATAAACTTGGAAAAGTCGCGGGAATACTGGACGAAGGCCGGAAGGCCTCGTCCAGTATTCCCGCGACTTTTCCAAGTTTATAAATCCGATAAATTCCACAAAAAGGCCATTCATTCCTTATAATTCCAGCATTTGAAATAAATTCATAAAAAAAATGTGTTTATTTTCCGTTTTCTTAAGAATTATTTTAACTGCGCCTGACGGTTACGGAAAGTAGTTCGGCATGGAGTTTACTGGGATATAAATTTTGGACGGAAACTTGCAACGGACCAATCAAATGTTAGGGAATTGTGTAAATATTTTTGTGCTGGAATTATTCCATCGTACATTTTGAATAATACACGAGTGTGCGTCGGCTTCCGCGTAAGCAACGAGTGAGCGTAGCGAACGAGTTGCTTGCACGGACGCCGACGGACACGAGTGTATTATTTCCGCTATTCAAACATGTAAGATGGAATATCCTATGTATTACACTTCCACGGCGGATATATATATGCATATTTATTCTATTTTTGGGATTATAATCAATGTGCGCATGAATAGTTATACAATGACGTGTTTTCCCGAGAATTGACGTTACGTTGTGCGACGTCAAATGTGACGTCATGTAAACTTTTTGAAATCCAAATTACGCAGCTGTTTCTATGAGCCAGATATATTTGAGTGCATGTTTGGAATGTGTTCAATCACATTCTAGATTAGTTGAGACCCTTTCCAAATGTTCAAATAACTTTATATTGACTGTAATAAAAAATAAACATTTTGCATGGAAGCGCGTGGTTTCCAAGAAAACAGGCGCGCAATTACGGGTGTTCTCTTCACGGAGTATTATTTGTAAGGAGTTGATTACGGGTTTTCTCTCACAGCGAAACCCGTGCAAATAATTTGCAAGAGTGTACTAAAAAGTATTATCGTTGCACATCAAAAATAAATACAGCGAATAAATAGTAATGTCAGTTAACATTTTAAGGAAACACGGTTGTCGCCCCTGATATCAGTAAGGACATTTACATCTGATATAGAATGTATAAAAATGCCAATCAATACGTGGGGTAATGGTGAATGAGTATTTGTTTTGCCAGAAAATGTCTCAGGTGATGTCTCTGACTCTGGCCATGTACCTTTAAACCTGGACTTCCATATCCCAGGATGCAATATAGGCAGACATAATTATTGTTTTCCTCCATTCTTTAGATATGGCATTTTTCGGGCAGAATATAAACATTCATTTACCTTTACCGGACGTGTTAATTGACATTATTATAATTTATTTATTATTATAAAGTTTAATCATTGCACATCAAAAAATAATAGAGGGAATAAATAGTTGTTACCGTTAACATTTTAAGGAATCACTGTTTTCGCCCCTGATATCAAAGTGACAACTCAAGTTTGATAATTATTCTGACGTTGAAATTAGGTTGGAAATTAATGTTTTTAGACGTCAGAATCTGACGTTGAAAGAACGTCGAGTTCTTACGTTGAAACAACATCGTGTTCTGACGTTGAAGCAATGTCAAATACTGACGTTAGACTGACGTTGGACTTTAGTTTCTAGACGTCTTGTTTTGACGTCATTTCAACGTCGGGTTTTTACGTCAAGAAAACTTTCATTTTCATCTAAAATCCCACGTCAGTCCAACTTCAGGATCTGACGTCAACCTGACGTTTATCTGACGTCATTTGCCCAATGGGTGTATTTTTTTGTTTTCTTATAATAAGTTATGTTTTTTATATAATAATAGGGGGTGTTCCGTTTTAAATTATTAAAAATAAAATTAAAAACAACGAACCAACCATGAAAACCCGGCAGATATCATGTATACGTTGTTAAACCATATTGTATATACGTTATATTGTAAACTCGATACGCGAACTAAACTCGGCTAAAAATACACACATGTTCACAACCCGTGTAATTGTATAAAAGGAACATTGCCGTCTGCTTGGGATTTTGCTTGGTCCCGAGCACGTCGCCCTCGCGGCTCTCTTTTTGGGGCCGGGCTGAGGGGGCCCGCCCTAGGGGGTGGTTGCGCCAGAACCGCGCGGGTAGTCGTCCTCGAGTATGCTGACGGTTGTTGCCACGCACGGCGAGCCCTGTGCCAGAAATTTGATTGATTATGTGTTTTCAAGACCTGGTTGGGGCCCGCCCACAAGCGCTCAAAATGCACCATTCATGTTTTGATTTTCAAACTGTTCCAGGGGAATAAGCTGTATGTACCAACGCCGAATATATATACTCAACAAAACTAGAAACGTCCCTGTTTTATAGCCGGTGTAGCTCTGTCTATGTATGTACCACATGTTCAAAGTACATGTATTTTAAACCGTGGCGATGTTCAGAATACGATAGTGTAGAGTTTAGCCGATACACACTGTTTACATAGCGGCCAGTGACCGGAACGTTGATTTCCACTTTTTGCACGTGCACGCTATACTTGTCATCGATAAGGTGATTCAGTTCATGTCGTACCATTCATGCGATAGGGGCTATTCGGAAAATTAAAAACTTTTTTAATTTTTAATTTTTCACTGTTTTCGATATGCCACGGCTTTCCGAAAACGAGCGAAATCAGGCAATTGGGATGCTTGCGGGTGGGATGGCCGCCAGTGCGGTCGCGCTCGGTTTGGTTGCTGTCGGAAGACGATTGATCGTCTTGCAGCCCGGTACCAGCAGACTGGGGCTGTTCACGACCGGCAGCGACCTGGTAGGCCTCGTGTAACGACGGCTAGAGCCGATCGTTACATTACGTTGACGCACTTACGTCAACGTCGATTGGCAGCCACAGTCACTGCTAGGCGATACGGTGTCTCAGGGCAGACCATTCGCAACCGGTTACGTCGTAACGCCCAACCAATCCGGGCACGCCGCCCGTACACTGTTCAGATAATGACCCAACGTCACCGTGCTGCCTGACTGTTATGGGCGCGACGTCATCTGAACTGGAGAAGGGCTGACTGGAACCGAGTTTTGTTCACCGATGAATCTCGGTTCACAGTTAGTAATGCTGACGGAAGATTACGGGTATACAGGCGTAAAAATGAAAGATTCACCGATTGTTGCATTGTAGAAGAACAGGTTTGGGGGAGGGAGGAGCGTAATGGTCTGGGGTGGGATCATGCGAAACCGGAAGACAGATTTGGTTGTTGTACAGGGCAACATCAATGCACAACGTTATGTTGCAGATGTGCTAAATGCACATGCCTTACCATTTATCCGTCAGCATGGTCCTGGTGTGACATTGATGCACGACAATGCCCGCCCTCACGTAGCCAGGGTCACCACTCAATACTTACAGCAAAACAACGTCGACGTCATGCCATGGCCCGCGGTCTCCCCGGATCTCAATCCCATTGAGCACATATGGGATGAGCTGGGCCGCAAAGCACGAGCTAACCATCAGATTGACAATGTTCGCGGGCGTTACACGCTTACAACGGGAATGGAGGAATTTGCCCAACGCACTGGTATTGCGTTACGTCACGTCGATGCGGCGTTAGGATCATTGCATGCATTCATGCAAATGGTGGCCACACTCGGTACTAACGAGATTTACTGAATTTGCCACATTACTTATTGAAATTCCATCTCTAAACATTAGTAACACATTTCTGAGTTTTTGTGATTTTTAATTTTGACCCCTACCGCCCTTGGCCGGTTATCTCTCGAATATTTAACAAGATATCCAAATGCAATTTATTGGCTTTGATACAGAAATGAATGAACTTGTTTTTCCATTTTGATTTTTAAAAGTAACCCTTTTGGTTGTTGATGAATCTTTCCTTAAACATGGAGGGACGTTTCTAGTTTTGCTCAGATACATGCAGTTGGATACAAATAATTTGAGACACACCATGTGAGTTTGTACCTTCGGACATCTGCGTAATTTCATTAAATACGTTTACAAAATTAACATTATTTTTCATATGACAACATTTTCAAAGTACATGCGCATATACTCTGAAAATTTGGTCAACTTTTGACGCCGTTTACAGGAAATATTGTAAAGTTTATAAATGTAATCACATGGCGTGTCTCATATAATTCTAATGAATTAACATTATTTGATCCCACTAGCAATATTCAAGGCACCCTGACAAATTCTAGGAACGTTGACGATCATCTTTGTCAATTGACTTCTACAAGTAAGAATCCGCGTCCCATCTAAACCTCCTGGATCCGACACTGACATTTAGTCAATATGACCATATATGGTATTGTCGTTTGTACAATTCTACTTTTGTTTTCGAGTCAAATTCCCGGGAATTAAAGTTAGTGTCCCATCTATTATGCACAAAATGTTCTTTATATGAATTAAATAGTGTAAAACTTCGTTTATCCCGTCAACACATTGCGTATGTGCCGTGAAACATGGTGACGTGAAACATTTTTGATATCTTGTCAATATGACCTAATCACTGCGTATGAATATGTGCGGTGGCTGTGTTTATATTTTTGCATTTTACAGCCATTTGTAGGTGTTGACGGGATAAATAGAATAGTAGGTTAGTGCCGTGAATTGGAAAACATATCTGGCGCGGCACGGAAACGGGATGTGCTCGGCAGAGCCTCGCCCATCCCGTTTCCTGAGCCTTGCCAGATATGTTTTCCCATTCACGGCAATAACCTACTATTCTCTATAACTATAGCATCAGTTTTAAACATTACGAGTGTCGTGACGTTATTATACAATTACTGCCTGTTGGTGAGGTCAACACTTGGGTTGACCCTATACAAGTGACCGACTAAGGACGAAGTCCGAGGTTGATACCACTTTCATAAGGGTCGATATAACCACGTATTACGGTAGCACAGAGGGGAATTGGAAATATTTTTTACTTTCGCGTGCGCACGCAATAGCTATGGCATGCGCACGCAATAGCTATTGCGTGCGCACGCGAAAGTAAAAAATATTTCTATGTACCCTCTGTGCCACCGTACGTATTGACCAGAGAAAAATTATAAAAGTTAGATTATTGTGTTGTATCAATTGATAAATTTCGATGTACGCGATTTAAATATCGTTTTGTTTTCTACAGTTCCGAAATGTTTTTGAATCGTCCAGTCTCCATCTTGGTTTGTACGAACACTGGCGGTTCGTAACACGTTTTGTGATTGGTTGAAATGTTTCATACGTCACGAATCAGTTCGGACCTTAGAAATTTTGCACGTTTATGAGCGGAAGCTCCTAGGTCAAAATATAACTATGCGATATGCGATAACTATGCGATATGCTTGTCTCAGGTCAATATCGCTTTTTATTTAAAATCACATTCCCAACATCTAGCCAATCACGTACAGTCGAACCTCCCCGAACGGCCACCTCTCTACAACAACCGCTATTTTATATCCAAAATCGATGATTTCCTCTGTATCTAACCATTAGACTGCTGAGCACGAAAATTGCTGTCTGCTGTTTCTGTGCCTTCTTTCTCAATAAAAACATGTTTTGACAGCATTTATGCCAAAGCATGTTTTTGATGAGAATTATCGAAGAAAATAAATAAACAACATTAACCTCCCTACAACAGCCACCTCTCTACAACAGCCAGTTTTGCGCCTTCCCATGGGTGGCTGTTGTAGAGAAGTTGCACTGTACATGGACATGGACATTTGTCAATTTATAATAAACTCAATTAGTAATCATACATTACTGATAGAGACGCGCGTTTGTATCAGGCAGACTGTTTTGATATGCAAATGCGGCGGGACATGTTTAAGTTATTTATATCAATTAAATTCGTCACCTGGAAAAATATGTTTTTTTTTCTTATAAAGCACATCAAACATAGAGTAAATAAACAGTTGTTTCCGTTAACCTTTTAAGGAAACACCTATCGACCTTGATATCAAGAGTGGCAATTACGTTTGATATACAAAGTCTAATGATGTCAATTAACACGTCCGGTAATGGTAACTGAACGTTTATTTCGCTCGAAAAATGCCATATCTAAAGAATGAATGAAACAATTTGTCTCCTTGTACACACTGGATAAGCACGTGACACAAAACAGTCAACGTAATACCATGCCATTGTTTTACTCTGTTAAGCTTCCATCAAGATGGCCAAAACCTACATACGTATCCGGTAAAAACAAACAAGATCTTGCAAAGAAAAAACACACCCGTTATCCGGAGATACGCAACTAGGGGAGGAGAACATGGAAAGGGGAACGCACAAACTAGTGGGAATTTGGAGGGTTTGTAAAATTAGCTAAAACAATATATTTTATGCATGATCAGAACAATGTGAGCTTGCAACGTTGAGGAAGAATGATTGAAGCACATGTAGCAAAAATATTGAGCTCGAACGCCGTCGTAAAAGTTGAAAATTTATAAATTCAATATAGGATTTTATTTTTTTTTGTCATTTTTGTTTAAAAAAATCGTCTTTCTGCACCAATCGTATGCTTTTCAGCACTATCAGGCATACAGTTATGTTTGCTGATCATTTACACTGATACCTTGAAAGCGACAGCGACCAGGATTCTGAGAAAAAAATGGCGGCCGTTTTATGCACCGTGGTATAGCGCAAAATGGTGCACAAAAACTATGGGACTGGAGGACACAAATTGGGGGACGAGTGCACACAAACTGTGGAACGCGCTGCACAGAAAAATGCCAATATACGTGGTTTTAAGTTGCAAATTCACGTAGGTATTTACAAAAATATTATATTTGCAGACGAGGATCCACGAATATTTACGCAGGGGCCGGTCCAAATGTGTCTGTAAGGAATTTATGCAAGTTTTTAATCAATAATCACCACAATTATGCATTGTTTTAGTAAGTTCGCTGTTCAATGCAGGCTTCTTTAGCAGCGCTCGTTTATTAATGGGCGAGCAGAGCCTCATTTCGTATGCAATCAGTAAACCCGTTTAATACATATCACACATTAAACCATAGGTCACCGCCTAAACTCGCACCACACTTCGTTTATAACTTGAAGCACGGGGTTTGGGAGAATCAACCATGCGGAACTGAGTTAACCATGCTAATCGAAACAACAACGAAATACCACAGCAAGCTTGCACGGCATACGACAAGTCGACATGATTTCATCCGCAGAATTTCGGGGGGTCGCCATAAAGTTTTGTCCGCGATAACCAATCCATCGATTCACAAGTGCATTCGTTCGTCCTACGACCATTCCGTCCGTCATAGAATGTTTGTGACGCAATCGTTGTTGTTTCTGTAGCACCCACTGTTTGTCGGAGAGCACCGTGATGTGTATATACAACATATAAACACCTACTTATACTAAGTAACACTGCAATTGTATTGTATGTATATATATTCCTCCGGTGTCCACGGAGCACCCTCGTCCTAGCGAGATATCTCTTTATTTCCCATCACCAAGGGTAACTGCGGTACGTCTTATCTGTGTACATTGTACCATCTAGACAGTCACCATGCATGTATTACATGTGTGTAAAATATTTACACGATCACCACCACAAAGTGTCTTGCTCAAGGACACAACACGCCGGCTCCGACCGCGTCTCGAACCTGCGCAGTTCGGGGACCTCCGATCCACAGTCCATCTCGCTACACCCCTAGGCCACTCGCGCTCCAGCATCACTGTCTACCGGTGGAAAGTTCCTAAAACTTGTGGCGGTGGGTGCTCTATGTGTGTTTTGCAGCCCGCTGACGGACTGTGCAGTATCTCAATTGCAATGAGAGTCGGTCCTTATTCCGGGATAATTCCGACTGGAATGTGTCGCTATCTGCCTCGAGAATACACAGGACACTCTCATTATGGTTATCATTGCCAAACGTCTTGCTAACGCCAATGATAATAAGATTGAGTTGCACCTTCAGGCCCGGATCCAGGGGGTTGGGGGCGTGAGAAGCGTACGCCCCCCCCCCCCCTATTTTTGACGATGCAATGATTTTTTTTATTCAGATTAGAAAAGGCTATCAGTATTTTGTTCTCAAATGCCAGGAAAATGCATCAGAGACACTCAAATTTTCTAAATTTTCTGGGGGAGGACCCCCATACCCCCCTTACCTACGCCCCTCCCAGTATTTTATTCTCAAATGCCAGGAAAAGGCATCTGAGGCACTTCAATTTTATAATTGTATTGTATGTATTAAACGGGTTTACTGATTGAAATACGAAATGAGGCTCTGCTCGCCCATTAATAAACGAGCGCTGCTAAAGAAGCCTGCATTGAACAGCGAACTTACTAAAACAATGCATAATTGTGGTGAATATTGATTAAAAACTTGCATAAATTCCTTACAGACACATTTGGACCGGCCCCTGCGTAAATATTCGTGGATCCTCGTCTGCAAATATAATATTTTTGTAAATACATACGTGAATTTGCAACTTAAAACCCACGTATATTGGCATTTTCTGTGCAGCGCGTTCCACAGTGTGTGCACTCGTCCCCCAATTTGTGTCCTCCAGTCCCATAGTTTTTGTGCACCATTTTGCGCTATACCACGGTGCATAAAACGGCCGCCATTTTTTTCTCAGAAGATCCTGGTCGCTGTCGCTTTCAAGGTATCAGTGTAAATGATCAGCAAACATAACTGTATGCCTGATAGTGCTGAAAAGCATACGATTGGTGCAGGAAGACGATTTTTTAAACAAAAATGACAAAAAAAAATAAAATCCTATATTGAATTTATAAATTTTCAACTTTTACGACGGCGTTCGAGCTCAATATTTTTGCTACATGTGCTTCAATCATTCTTCCTCAACGTTGCAAGCTCACATTGTTCTGATCATGCATAAAATATATTGTTTTAGCTAATTTTACAAACCCTCCAAATTCCCACTAGTTTGTGCGTTCCCCTTTCCATGTTCTCCTCCCCTAGTTGCGTATCTCCGGATAACGGGTTTGAAAAAGAACGAATGTAAATTTATGTTAAAAACTTTCTCAACCCGTGCAAAGGGTTGAGGAAGTTTTTAACATAAATTTAATTTGCTAAATAATAAGAAAACACTCTTATTTAACTTATTAAGTGTAAATTCATGAACGGATTTAAACTTAGACACGTCCCAAATCAAGTTTCATATTACTTCACCAGTAAATATTATCAAATAGCATACACAGTTTGTTTGTTTTTTCATAGAACCACTCTTATTTTAAACGAAGGTGCATTCTGTTCATCAGTCCAAAAATATATGTCCTGTTTATTCCCTTCGAGTGGTACCAATGGGTCAAAATTCAGGTCCATCATCATAGACTATATGTTTAAAATGAAGATGATATATCATTCCTGTTAAACGTTCTGTACAAACTAAATACAAATCATGCCAACCAATAGCTACTTGTGTATTGGAAGTGGCACCCATGAATTTTTTCAGCTAAGTGACCGCCATGTTGGACGCCATGTTGGACTTCAATGTGTTCATGCCCACTCAGTAGGAACAAACTGTTCCTTATAGGAAGTACATAAGTGTATAATTATGTCACTATTCCACCAGTTCGAAAAATTACGAGTGCCCGCTATACAGATATAATCATTTGTAATATTTATTTTACCGCGGTGGTATCAGGCTATTTTCATATGCAAATGAGGCATGCTATTCTATAATTATTTATGCTAACTAAATGCGTCACCTGAAAATATAACATTTTAGACAGATTATAAAGTATGATCATGGCACATCAAAATAAATACAGAAAAAAACAAATAGTAATGTCCGTTAGCCATGTTAGCAGTTTAAGGAAACACGGTTATCGCCTGATATCAGTGTGGAAATTTACGTCGGATATAAAATGTATAATAATGCCAATCAATACGTGGGGTAATGGTGAATTAATGTTTATTTGCCAGAAAATGTCTCAGATGATGTCGCTGACATAAATAACATTTTTTATGCCTACTGAGTGGTCATGTACGGAGCCCCGCAGTGGGAGTGGGATCATGTGGGATCATGATTTTTTTTATTAATTCGTTCCCTCAATTTAACAATTCATTCCCTCGAATTAACAATTCGTTCCCACGATATAAAAAATCGTTCCCTCGAATTAGCAATTCGTTCCCACGAATTAATTAATTCGTTTCGTTCCCACGAAATAAGAATTGTTAAATTGAGGGAATTCATATATCGTGGTAACGAATTAATAAACAAAATAATTATACGTCCCCTACGTCACCTCCGTAGGCATGTACCTTTAAGGTGTTCTGCCGCCGTAAATGCGCATAAGCCCAAATAAGGTAGCAAACATTATTATATTACTGATGCGTAACATTTTACAACACGTATACACATGTTTTATTAATATTGGAAATTATTCTGACATCACGTCTCGTAGAATCTCGTTCGGATTTGTATTTCGGACGTGATCAACGAGATCGCGGCGCATTCATTCCGCCGTGAGTTGCCAGCCAGAGCAGTTGTATTTCGTAAATTTGATTTCACACTATTCCAGGTAAGCACTTCTGTCTTTTGCTATTTTATGAACATGTTTTGTGTATTATTTCAGAATAAAATTATTCCCTTGTATTGACTTGATGATGGCGTACGACAAAGTAAATTATGTTTTCATTTATTCTTTTCCGCGGGCCCGTCTGTTTACACACCGATGAGCCTGAGAGAATACTATCAGTCATGTAAATGTAAATGCTTTGATTTAACGACGGCACTGGCTCGATGACCTTGCATGTCAGGACCGACTATTTAAGTCCCATCCGAAAGGACTAGGCTAGCACGAAGTTGTCTTGCCCAAAGACACACCGAATCCACCATTCGCAGCGGTCGAGGTGGGAATCGAACCGGTCCGCAGTCCGACGCTCTACCTATACTGAGCTAATCCGGTCACCAATATCAGTCATTATTAGCGGATAGTATTTGTACTATTAGCGGCGGAACATCCTGTGTGTAGATTTACCTGTCCCATGCGGTGACCATATCCCCCCACCCCCCACGGCTGGTTCATAGTTTAGTGCCATATAGAATTCCTCTCATCGAGACGATTCTACCTGACCATAACTTGAACCTACCACTGGCGAATTGTAAATTGTAAATTATCATAATGTGCATTTCCGCATAATTATATAATATGCTGGTAGAGATTAAACACATGAACACATGCACGAGGTAATATCAGTTAAATATTGACCAAAGCAGGTCATGATCAGACTGCGTGAATGTCGGTCGGCGTCATTATTATTGGCGGCTGAACGATTATTATATTTAACCTTGTATCTACAGTCTATAATGAGATGATTCTGTGCAATTTCATTCATACTTGTTCATACTTGTTCATTTATTATAAACACTACGTTCGTTCATGTGTTCGATAATGTACAATGTAGATGGATCGTCGTAGTCTGTGTCAGTCATTCATGAATTGTACAACTACAATTGTATTATTCATGAATGTGTATGCATCACCTTATATGAATATAAATCTACACTGTTTGTGAGATGTTAGACATTCCGCCGTGAGACACCAGCTAGATCAGTTGTAAATTTACATGCGTTCGTAAATTAATTTGTTTTCACACTATTCCAGATCCCTCGGGTCTAGTCCAGTAACCCCACCCCCCCCACCCACCCCCCCCCCCCCCATTTCACAGTATGTAGTTTATTTACGTTATGAGCGTTATGCACGTTTAAGAGCCGAAGCTCCGCCCCAGGTCAAAATATAACTATGCGATATGCTTGTCAATATCGCTTTTTATTTAAAATCACGTGCCCAGCATCTAGCCAATCACGTACATGTACATGGAAATTTGTCAATTTATAATAAACTCAATTAGTAATCATACATAGATAGAGACGCGCGTTTGTATCAGGCAGACTGTTTTGATATGCAAATGCGGCGGGACATGTTTAAGTTATTTATATCAATTAAATTCCTTACCTGAATAAATATGTTTTTTTTTATATAAAGTTTGATCATTGCACATAAAAACTAGAGAAAATAAACAGTTGTTACCGTTAACTTTTTAAGGAAACACCTATCAACCTTGATATCGAGAGTGGCAATTACGTTTGATATACAAAGTATAATGATGCCATTTAACACGTCCGGTAATGGTAACTGAACTTTATTTCGCCCGAAAAATGCCATATCTAAAGAATGGACGAAACAATTTGTCTCCTTGTACACACTGGATAAGCACGTGGAACAAAACAGTCAACGTAATACCATGCCATTGTTTTACTCTGTTAAGCTTCCACCAAGATTGCCAAAACCTACCTACGTATCCGGTAACAACAAACTTGATGTTGAAGAATTTGTTTTTAAATTGCCTCTAAATAATAAAAAAAACACTCTTATTCTTATTATTAAGTGTAAATTCATGAACGGATTTAAAACTTAGACACGTCCCAAATCAAGTTACATATTACTTCACCAGTAAATATTGTAAAATAGCATACACTGTTTGTTTGTTTTTTCATAGAACTACTCTCAAAACATACTCACACGCGGACGCTTAACAGAGGAAGAATTTTGCATGGCATAATGCCACAAAATAACACAACGGGTAGACATTTTTATATTACAAGCTGGGATGTGGAAGTCCAGGTTTAAACTAACAACGGCAATATCGTTTTAAACGAAGGTGCATTCTGTTCATCAGTCCAAAAATATATGTCCTGTTTATTCCCTTGGAGTGGTACCAATGGGTCAAACGTCAGGTCCATCATCTTAGATTATATGTTTAAAATGAATATTATCATTCCTGTTAAACGTTCTGTACAAAATAAATACAAAGCATGCCAACGAATGGATACTTGTGTATTGGAAGTGGCGCCCATGGATTTCTCAGCTAAGTGACCGCCATGTTGGACGCCATCTGGACTTCAAGGTGTTCATGCCCACTCAGTAGGCACAAACTGTTCTTTATAGGAATTATATATGTGTATAATTATGTCACTATTCCACCAGTTCGAAAAATTACGAGTGCACGCTATACAATTCGCTCCCTCAATTAAACAATTCGTTCCCACGAATTAACAATTCGTTCCCATGATATAACAATTCGTTCCCACGAATTAGGTGGGAACGAATTGTTATTTCGTGGGAACGAATTGTTAAAGTGAGAGAACCAATTGTTAATTCGTGGGAACGAACTGTATATATATATATATAATTCGTGGGAACTAATTGTTAAATTGAGGGAACAAATTGTTATTTTGTGGGAACGAATTAATAAACAAAATACTTGTACGCCCCTGCGGGGCTACGTAGGTATTTAAGATGTTCGCCGTAAATGCGCCCGAGCCCACGTCTGAATTGATACAAGGAAGCAAACATTATTATATTACTGATGCATTACATTTTGCAAAACATTGCTTCATAATTCGTTAGAAATTATTTGAGGTAACCAGAACATTGTGAATAGAAAGTTGTACCTTAACGAGTTAAGACACGCATGCTTGCTGAATTAGCTTCTTACATTATCAGCAGGTTAACAGGACGTACAGTGAGACAAGATTATCGTACAAGGTCCCGTCTCTAGATCTAGACTACGACAATGGCGGAAAAAAAGGCGGAAGGTGTAGAACAGGTATTTACAAGGGTTTTCCCCACGTCATACAGGTGTGAACATAATTTGGCAGGTATGAAAACAGTTTGATTTAATAGTTTACTAATTTTTTCTGGGAAGTCTTCGCACCTGACAACTGAAAATGACCACCTTAATGACCAGGAACAAAACTCTCGTGCGAGAATGCAAATTTAACGAGGGTGTCCGGGAAAATGGGTACGGACGAAATGGGTAGCCTACCGTATATCAGTGACATTTATCAGTGCATGCGTGAGCAGATACTATATTATTCAAATGCACTATTAACAAAACACAGTCAAGCGACGCAAAACGTATTACAATCACAGGTGTTTCTATGGTCAATTATTGTGTGTACATACATGAAACGCCTTTCTAAACAATATACCAAAACGCGCCTGGTGTATAAACTATATACATCTTAGAAGATAAAAAAGTCCCATTGGCCACCGTTGTACGAATATCCCACAAACAGACACTCGCCTATACAACGTGTTACAGCGTGTTACTGCGTGTTACTGCGTGTTGAAACCACTGTTTGGGTGGGGTTTCGGCATATATTGTATTCGTAATATATATTTATAAATTCGTTTTTTAAATTAAACACAATTCACTTCCTGATTATCAATAAATATTAGCCGCCATCTTGGAAAATGTTTCAATCACTTCCACGCATACTGGAGGCTGATGTCATTTTCCATTAGCCAACCAAATCACTGCATGTCACGTGATTCAATATTTTCAAAGTTGGCGGCTAATATTTATTATCACATCTTTGACACATGTCCGGGTGTTGTTTCTGTATTAACACAGCTCGTGAGCAAGGTATGTGCATGAGGATGTGATAAATAAGTTAGATCACGTTTGTCCGCATGTACGAGCGATAATCCGCTCGCTAAAGCTGCGGACGAACCGTGATCTAACGTATACTTCTTTTGCAGTAATATTTATACTTTTGCAGTAATGCATATCAGTTACCTATTTCAAATTGCTATATCTCATGAACCGCTTGGCGGATGTAGGTCAAATTTTCCCATATATGATTCTTTGCTGAATCCTTTTCAAATTTAATACAAATGGCGGCGCCACACGATCCAAGATGGCCGCCATCCCAAAAGTAGGTCAAATTCTTAACCATTTTCTCATGAACTGACAAGCCGATCTGAACGAAACATTACAGAATTGATCGACCCTGATGCTCATTCAGATTTGTTAAATGGTGACCAGGGGTTCATGTGTAAAGGTCATTATTTGATTAATAACTTCAAATTGCTTTTGTTGGTAGCAATGTGAATGGTAACATTTACGATGGGATTCATCCTTTACGATTCCTTATTTTGCACCAGGGGCCCGTTTCACTAAACATCGTATGACTAAAATGTTCGTAAGTGCACATTTAGGATCGTCTGCAAATTTAAATTGATGTATTTACATTTATTGAGCACTGGCTGCATATGCAGCCTATGCTAAATAAATGTAAATCCAATAATTGTATACAAGAAAAAAATATTAATGTGACATTTACAGACTAACTATCATACTTTTGCACGTACGAACATTTTAGTCGTACGAAGTGTAGTGAAGCTGCCCCCTGGTCTGGCCCTCCAGTATTCGTAAAGTGTATCTGAAAGTTGGATCAAGTTATGCCCTTTAATAGGGTATGTGCTAAGTGATCTGGTGTGTGTTAGGGCACCCCACACCAGATAAAAAGTATTATAAAGGCTGCCAATGTGAACATCATCTGTGTGGGGCAGGCACACGTTCCCACTTTTTGTTTCTGGCGATACAGTTTCAGTTTTTTCAGTACTTTGAATATTTTTATCTTAGCTCCCACTAACAATATGGAGTATTATGTATTACGATGACAGACGGCAGCCATCTTGGATTGGAAGGTCCAAACTAAAAGATAACGATACCAGTAGTGTTGGCCTTTTATAATTATTTGGAAACGACACCTCATTTGTGTTTCTTGCTGATCTCATAACAGAGTTATTGAACTTTATATATTTCAAAATGGCGTTGGCGGCCATTTTAAATTTTGTGCTGTAAAAAGAGTTCCCATTTTTTGTTCGACCATTGAAAAAGAACGGGAGTATGATGGTATACCACTGTCCGTTCGTCCATCAGTCCGTCCGATTCCGTTCTCGGGTACGTAATTTCCATGATGCAAACAGGTCACCGCGTGTGCTCGATCTATTCGATGTCTAACCAACAATAACGTACGTAGAACTTAGCATCAGAATTCAAAAAGTACGTTTATGGGCGGGGCTTCATTCCAACAGACATGCACAATGATGGGACTGGGTCTACAATAAGATAGTTACAGTTCACATATTGGAATTTTAATACACAAATTCTTCGCTCGATATGCTCGCTCGATATTAATTTACAAACAAATCAATATATGAACTACAATTATTACTTACAGGCTGACAATAATGATGTACTGGTTAACGATTTTCACGAAGTCGTTTATGCCGGGTGGCAGCTGTTATTTCGGGATCGACGACATGGGCCTCATTAAACGGCCCATCTATCGGCAGGAACTATCCTGGGAGAGGAATCAAGACTGATTGTTGATCGCCGTTATCAGTTCAGGCTCACGCTTGAGAACATTCGACCTGAGCTACCGCATAATACCGAAACTGTTACCGTTGAGCAGACATCAACTCTCTTAAAAGAGCAACACTTCGACCTGTATGAAGCCCTATGTCCGCTAGCAACAGACATTGAAGATATATTTGGAAACCAGATGATTCATAAGAAGTATGTTGAACCAGGCACCGACTGTCCATCGGTTGATGTGATCAGTGCAAACAGAGAAAACTTGCAATTTTATGTAAAGGTATATGAACAACCAATGAAAACGCAAAACAGGTTGAAAATATTTATTAATGAGCAGACGTACGATTTTCCTTACACTGGATACGCGCTTCCGCATTTGCGCAAAGCCGATTGCCTGGTTGTTTTATGTCTGGGGAACCCATGGATAAGATTTGAAGATGATCCGGAAAAGTCCTACATTCTCGTTGTGCGGGTAGTGCAAAAAGCTAAAAAAAAAATCAATAAAAAAAAATCCCATGAACCCACCCACTAAATTATCACTCATGTAAGAATATATCCTCTATTTCTATACTGTAGGTAAAGAAGAGCGTTGCCCATTGAAGAGCGTGTATGCTCTTTTTGCATTGCTCTTCGAATATTAGATTGTATTTTGTACGACGACATTAGACAAACACTTCTCTGAAAAGCTGGAACATATGATCAATATTTCGCAAATAAGATAAAACTAGATGGCCTCGGTCCGCATGTCATGCCCGCCGAGGCTTTGATAGTACATGTATATCGAAAACAAAAATTCCGCCACGGAAGCGGTGGTATTTGACCGTAACAGGATCATGGGCATAAGCTAAAGTAAGCATCACAAAAAATGGAAGAGAAGTGCATGTTTACAATACAAAAACCGTCAAGGTTGAAGAAACATTTTGACATAAAAAAAAGGCTCAATGTTTCCACAACCATGTGAAGGTAAAAAAGGTGAAAGTCATGTTAATGGCGGCATGAGTGTGTTCCAAATGCTCACATGTATCAAGTGTCCAACTATAGAAGCAATCTGTCAAGTAATATTAAAGTTATACCACGATGACCAAGCTTGTACAAACTTTTTGACATTTCGGACGCGGACGTATGGAGTGCCGAGTGTTTCAAAACTTTCATTGCGCGCAAAAGATGTTTTGAAACGTTTGGCAAATCTTTTGCGCGCAAAAGATATTTAGTTGCGCGCAACAGATTTATGCCGAATGTTTCAGAACATCTTTTACGCGCAAAAAATATGAAAACAAAGTTTTGCGCGCAATGAAATTGGCCAAACGTTTCAAAACTTTCGTTGCGCGCAAAAGATATTGGTTGCGCGCAATACTTTGAAAACCAATTTTTTGCGCGCAATAGATTGTGCCAAACGTTTCAAAACTTTTTTTGCGCGCAAAACTTTCGTATATTTGTTTGCGCGTAAAACATTGGTCAGTTGATTTCGTTGCGCGCAATAGATTGTGCCGAACGTTTCAAAACATTTTTTGCGCGCAAAACTTTCTGTAATCTTTTGCGCGAACGAAATTGTGCCGTGTGTTTCTAAAGTATATCACGCAAGTTAGGCGTCACAAGACTGAAGTAATTACTCTGTTTTATCCCATCGTGGATCGAAAATGTGATGTAGGGATGCAATTCGTCTATCCGTCCGTCCGTCCGTCCGTCCGTCCGTCCGTCTGTCTGTCACACTTTTCATTCGCCTATAAACGGCTTTACCGTAAGAGGTTTTATTCACTTGAAACTTCATACACATGCTTCTCAGCATCCATTGCATCATTTTACACCCGACCACGCTGTCCCTACGCCCAAGATCAATGTCAAACGACTTTCGCTTTTCGCTTCATATATTTACGGAGCAACTCCTTTCACCTACATTGTATAACCTCTTTACTGTAAGAGCTATCCACTTGAAACTTCATATATACATGCTTCTCATCATCCATTGCATCATTCTACACCCGACACACGCCGCCCCCACCCTGAACACTATTAAAAATTCTGGCAGGTTGGATGTTCCCTGTAATGGTCTTTGTATCCAGTTTTCAAAATGGCCGCCAAAGTACCCATTATTCCAAGAATACGATGAAAACTACTCAATATATATATTTTTTTTTTTTTGTATTCACCAACTAAATGGTTACCACGGTTCATTATGGAACGCCATAGCTGTCTTATGTGGTTGACATTTCATTAGTCCAGTACAAACTACTTATGTTCGGTACATGCGACATTATATCGGTGCAAACAACAATATGTTCGGTACAAACAAATGCATTATGTTCATTATAAACTACATTATGTTCGGTGCAACCTGCATTATGTTCGGTGCAAACTACATTATGTTCGGTGCAACCTGCATTATGTTCGGTGCAAACTACTTTATGTTCAGTGCACCTGCATTATGTTCAGTAGAAACAACATTATGTTCGTTTGGCATTCATTATGTTCGGTGCAACTACATTATGTTTGGTACATGCGACATTATATTCGGTGCAAACAAACATTATGTTCGTTACAAACTGCATTATCTTCAGTACAAACTACATTATGTTCGGTGCAACCTGCATTATGTTGAGTAGAAACAACATTATGTTCGGTGCAAACTACATCATGTTCGGTGCAACCTGCTTATGTTCAGTAGAAACAACATTATGTTCGGTGCAACCTGCATTATTTTCAGGAGAAAGACATTATGTTCGGTGCAAACTACATTATGTTCGGTGCAACCTGCATTATGTTCAGTGACATATGTTTCGGTACAAACTTCGTTAAGGTGATGTTCATTCGGATCGACCTCGGATCTTTTTGCCTACGTCGGATGTTATGAGGAGTTCCGATTGCATTTTGGTGGTATCCGCGGCGGGAGTAAATTGTATTCCCTTTAATTCTATCCTACATAAAGACTTTGAACATAATGCCATATCTACTGAACATAATGTATGTTGCACCGAACATAATGTACAATGCACCGAATATAAAGGAGTTTGTACCAATCATAATATACTTTGCACCGAACATATTTGTAGCTTACACAGTACGTGGCTCAGTATAGACCCGGATCAGCCCGCGCAATACAGACCCCGATCAGACAGCTCAGTATAGGCTCTGATCAGACTGCTCAGTGTTGAATCTGATCCGACTGCGCAGATTTCGACTCGGATCAGACTGCTTAGTATGAACCTGGTCAGATTGCTCAGTATAGACCCTGATCAGACTGCGCAGTATATACCCGGATCAGACTGCTTAGAATAGATCCTTATCAGACTGTTCAGTATAGACCCGTATCAGACTGCCCAGTATAGACCCTTATCAGACTGCTCAGTATAGACCCTTATCAGATTGTTCAGTATAGATCCTACTCAGACTGCTCAGTATAGACCCTTATCAGACTGCGCAGTATATACCCAGATCAGACTGCTTAGAATAGATCCTTATCAGACTGTTCAGTATAGACCCGTATCAGACTGCCCAGTATAGTACCTTATCAGACTGCTCAGTATAGACCCTGCTCAGTATAGACCCTTATCAGACTGCTCAGTATAGACCCTTATCAGACTGCTCAGTATAGACCCTTATCAGACTGCTCAGTATAGACCCTTATCAGACTGTTCAGTATAGATCCTTATCAGACTGCGCAGTATATACCCGGATCAGACTGCTCAGTATAGTACCTTATCAGATGCTCAGTATAGACCCTGCTCAGTATAGACCCTTATCAGACTGCTCGTATAGACCCTTATCAGACTGTCAGTATAGACCCTTATCAGACTGCTCAGTATAGACCCTTATCAGACTGTTCAGTATAGACCCTTATCAGACTGCTCAGTATAGTACCTTATCAGACTGCTCAGTAAAGACCTGCTCAGTATGACCCTTATCAGACTGCTCATATAGACCCTTATCAGACTGCTCAGTATAGACCCTTATCAGACTGCTCAGTATAGATCCTACTCAGACAGCTCAGTAGACCTTATCAGACTGCTCATAGACCCTTATCAGACTGCTCAGTATATACCCGTATCAGAGTGCTCAGTATGGACCCTTATCAGACTGCTCAGTATGGACCCTTATCAGACTGCTCAGTATAGATCCTACTCAGACTGCTCAGTATAGATCCTACTCAGACTGCTCAGTATAGACCCTTATCAGACTGCTCAGTATAGACCCTTATCAGACTGCTCAGTATGGACCCTTATCAGACTGAGCAGTCTGAGTAGGATCTATACTGAGCAGTCTGATACGGGTCTATACTGAACAGTCTGAGTAGGATCTATATACTGAACAGTCTGATACGGGTCTATACTGAACAGTCTGAGTAGGGTCTATACTGAGCAGTCTGATACGGGTTTTCTATACTGAACAGTCTGATATGTGAAAGTTTTACGGTCAAATCTTTTGCGCGCAATGAATGTTTTGAAACGTTCGGCACGTCTATATAGCGTGCCAAGTGATGCAAAACTTTCGTTGCGCGCAAAAGATATATTTTTTGCGCGTAAAATAAGATTTTTGAAACAATCCGCACGTCTAGTGTGCCGAACGTTTCAAAATATTCGTTGCGCGCAAAACATTGGCCATATTGAATCTTTTGCGCGTAAAAGATATATATTTTGCGCGCAATGAAAGTTTTGAAACGTTTCGCACGTCAGGTGCCATGTGTTGCAAAACTTCTTTTGCGCGCAAAAAATATATCTTTTGCGCGCAACGAAAGTTTTGCATCACATGGCACGGCATACGGACGACGACGGAAAAAGCGACGACTATAGTCGCGCTTCTGCGTGACAAAAATAAATTAAATATATAAGTCAATCAAATATAAAAATCAATCAAATATATAAATCAAATATAAACATCAATCAGATATATAAATCAATCAAAATAAATCAATCAATAATCGTGATTTGTAACTTCACTTCTTCAATAAAATATTCAATTTAAATCAATCAAATATGGGACAAGCCATGTTGTTGTTGTTATTACAACGACGCGGACGATGATGGAAAAAGCGCCGACAATAGACTAAAAACTTCAACCACAAACTTTAAGCCGGATGCACATACATGTACATGTACGTACGTCAATGTGCCGACTATATCGCGCTGTCCGCAAGCGGGCGCGACAAAAAAAAACTCGAGCAGTTAGGAATATTACTTTCCAACGTTGAATTGATACGAGACAGTGCCAAAACCTGACATGCTAATTTAAATAGAAGAAGTATGTTTATGTGTAAATAATGTAAAATATTTTTTTTTATTTGAGTACGCCGTTAACAGGGTAACCACTATTTTGGGAATACCAAATTCCATAAGTTTTCCATGACTTTCAATGACCTGTTTTCGAAATTCAATGGCCCATATTTGTGTGGATGATGCTGATGAAACAGTGTTTTACGGCTTATCGACTCATACCTTGAGCCATTTCGAGCCTGGAATACACCTGTGTTGGGGTGAGTAGTAATTCAGTTCTGAATTTACAAACTCCTGATTTGGTGTCAGGTGCCCTTACCACAACAAATCGTTTGGCTCAAAATCATGAAATTGCACTGAAATTTCCTCAAAAACACCAATAATTGTACTGGAATCCAAATTCCAATACTTTTAATAACCTTTTCAGAAAAAGATGCAAATTCCATGACTTTCCAGGCCTGGAATCCATTTTTCCAAATTCCATGACTTTCCAGGAATTTAAGGACCAGTGGGAATCCTGCGTTAATATCCGTTTGAGGCTCGGTTGCATATCTACAGCTAATCAGTTCATGATTTCAAATCTTATTTGAGATGATATTGGATGTTGTATGCGTTTTCATAATACAGTGAAACCTCGGGCATTCTGTGGTATGAACGAGAAAAGCCTCTTTAAATCATACCAAATTTTACTCCGATATTAAATATCTAGAAGGTAAGTACGGGGCGCCATGCATGACAGATTAATTATGTGTACAAAACCAATTTTGTCCAGACAAAATTGAGTTTTGTAACACTAAAAATCACAAAATTCAATTCTGTGTCACAAAATTCAATTCTGTGTCACAAAATTCCATTTGTCAATTCTGTGTCACAAAATTCAATTCTGTGTCACAAAATTCAATTCTGCATACGTTTCGTATACAAAATTCATCTTTGTTATCAAGGATTCAATTTTGTAAGACAGAATTGAGTTTTGTGAAGAAAATTCAGTTTTGTGGGACAGAATTAATTTTTTTCCACAAAAATTAGTTTGCGTAGGATAGTCTATGTCATCTCTACGTTGATTGGTTGAGATCGGTCTTAGTCCATTTTACTAGATGGTGGAGTACACTTGCAGGTTTAAATATTTCAATGCGAAAATATAACCCAATATATCAATATACTTCTTTATGGACAGTTATTTTGGTTATATTTATGATTACAAATGAGTGGTCACACCATATAAGCATATATACTTTGAAGGAGAAATAAGAAAAATATTATTCAGAATTTTCCCTCAATTATGTAAACAGGGTCAAACATAAAGTAGCCGAGACATAGCTAGACCTGAGAGCATGCCCATATATAGAGAATACCAGGCTAGTGTATTTTGATATCAAGTTTATCAGGCAAGGCTAGGAAACGCGTAGGAATTCCGAGGCTTGCCGAGGAATTCCTACCGTTTCCGAGCCGAGCCGGATAAACTTGATATTAAAATACACTAGTCTGGTATTCTATTTATCAGGTAACGTTTTATGCTCGAAAATGACATTAGATGACGTCGTATTCTAACAGTAGATCTAACCTTGTGAAACAAATGGTATTGGATCTGTGTCTACTAGTTGCGAAGTTACGTGTTCGCAACTATGTGTCTACATGCATTATTTACAGTATACACCATCTTAGTATCCATGGTATCTACACAAATACTACAAATGGTTTCCTCAAATGGCCCAATACACACATTCTGTTTATAAACACAGACAGCAGTCAGAACACAGGTCACAGCGCGTGTATTATTGATTTAACTGGGGCAGATGTACCTTGCGATACACAATAAATGAGGTCTGTACTCGCGGGAGATCTACATGTACATGAATTATGTGTACAATTATAACGCAAATGAGTTTACATACGAATGGATTTGTCAACGTTTGACTGTTTGGAGATAGTTGAAGCAAAATGGCAGAATGAGAAATGAATCAGCGGCAGAATGAGAAATGAATCATCGACAGTGAATGTGTAGATCGGCGACCGTGACCCATTTCTCCAGTGCAGTTTCTGACCAATGGTAGTCCTTCTTACATGCGTGTGCAGAATTGAATTTTGTGACACAGAATTGAATTTTGTTACACAGAATGGACAGAATTGAATTTTGTGACACAGAATTGAATTTTGTGGCACTTTTGTGCCACAGAATTGAATTTTGTGGCACAAAAATGAATTTTGTGGCACAAAAATGAATTTTGTAGCACAAAATTGAGCCATGTCCCATTTGGCGCCCCGTAGTAAGACACTCGCCCTCTTTTCAACCAACAGAAGTAGATTATTTTCCTTGGGCCCGGCTCTTCGTGCGCATTACAATTACTGAATAGTGAGCTGTGTCCAAGGTACACTAGTATCACTTCCGTTGGCTGAAAAGATTGCGAGTGTCCTACCTTCTAGATATTTAATATCGGAGTAAAAATGGGTATGAATTAAAGACGCTCTTCTCCCTCAAACCACAAAGTGCCGGTGAGTGAAACCTCTCTAAGCCTGATAGCCTGTACGATTTAGAGATGTTCCACTGTATATAAGGCATATGACCATTCGTGGACATAATTATGTGCTCATGCAATCATTGACATACATGAACATTTTAGAGTTTGCTTGTTTGTTTATTGGTTTATTCTTGTAATTCTTAATGAATGGCAATCGTTTGTTTGTTTATTTATTGGTGTTTAACGGTCTATCAACAGCTAAGGTCATGTAAGGCCGGGCGAACGGGTTCGATCCCGTTTTAACCTGCTGCATTGGGGGGAAAATCCCAAAATCAGAACGAATATTTACATAGAGAACAAATATATTCAGCCCTGAAAATAGAATAACCTGACCTGGTGCCAAGTCCATACCACACCAAAGTCACTTGCCCCCTTCCCCTAAAATAGGATTACGGATATCGTAATACTCACATAAGGGGTATAACCAGATTCAACTTGCACATACAAAATCCCAAAGACGTATGCGAGGGCCAAACCAGGTCTCCACTCGGGATTCCGGTAAGGATGAACCCCGATCCTTAAATTACCCATCGCGTGCTCCCACCTACCATCCACTACATGTATTTGTATTCAACAACATTTTATTTTGTTTTTTGTTTGCTTAAGCATAGATAAATAGGTGACACTGTAATTAAAGCTTTGCTGACAGAAGTAGTTCATAGACTGTTTACTCAAAAAACACCATTCATTTGTGTGTCTTGCATAAGCACAGTACAACTCTTTTTATAGCATAAGCATAACATAAGTTAAATAAATAAGTTAAAGCTGTAATGATTTTTGATGTTGACCGTAATGATTCAGACCGTTTACACCATATAATCAAGGTTTTCTTGTAGTATATGCACAGCCATAAAGTTGTATAGCATGGGTGCAGCACGGTGATGTGGTGCCTATACAACTGTACACTGCTTACATTATTAATTTATAGATTACTTTCAAAACTACTGTAACCATTTTTTGGTCACACGGAAATATATATTTGGTTACTGCATAAGCACAGCCAAATACGTTGAAACTGTTACATATATTTGCTGAAAGTAAGGGTTCATAGACCAGTGTCAACCAATAAAACACATTTAAACTACTATAAACATATTTTGACTACATGGATATAAAAGATTGTTTACTGCATAAGCATAGCAAAATAATGTATTTGCTGATAGTAAGGGTTAATAGACCAGATGTAACCAATAGGACACCCTATGAATCATATCTCTTTATTGCATAAACACCACATAAGTATAACACAATAAGTTTAAACTGTAATGGATTTGTTACTGACCATAGTGGTTCATAGACCGTTCACAACCTATAAATCATTCCTTTTATTTCATAAGTACAAATAAAATGTATGGCATAAGCACATCGCAGTGGTCAGGGGCGGATCCAGCATTTGGGGAACGGTGGGGGGTGTCTAGTTACGAAGGTAACTCTTGCAATCTACTCCCGTACTTTACGGGAGTAATTGCAAGAGTTACCATTAGCAACTAGGGTTTTGTCCTATTTTTGAGCTCTTCGAAATGCACTTTCCTGTGTTTTACGGCATTTAAACTCCAACTGGTGGTAAACTGTGATTTATGTAAACTCCGTGGCTGAACGGGGGGGGGGGGGGGGGGGGGAGGGGGGTGGGGGGGACGGGGGGGATGGGTTGCAACCCCGGAACCCCCTCTAGATCCGCCCCTGGTGGTGTAGTACCAGCACAACTGTACATTGCTTAATTTATAAGAAAACCTTTAAAACACTGCAACCATATATCTGGTTGCATTATGAATGTTACTATTACCAGCTTACGTTTTAATAATGATGTCATACACTTATAACAGATCTCTCTAATTCATAGTTACAGATAGAGATGTGATAATATCACAAGAGAGAGGTTGGTTATTTACATAGATATGTGTCGGTGTGTGTGTTTGTATATAAGTATATATACATGTATGTATATATATATATATATATATATATATATATATAGTATGTATGTGCATATGTATGTTGGTATGCATGTATAGATGTATGTGTATGGTGAGATGAGTGGGTATGTACAGTCGAGCACCAGTATCTCGAAGTCGAAGGGAGATCATCCATATAGTCGAGATAGGACTAGGTAAATATATATCAGTAAATATATTACTTTGTAATAAACATTAGTTTGAATGATTATCTTGCTTAGAACACTAGTTATGTTTATTTAAAATGGAGACATATATTGTGAACCACCCTCACCCTGTACATGTAATTTTATTTTACCATATAACCAAACATTATTGATTCGTAGATATTACATTGATGGCTATACATGCGTACCACATTAATATATGGTACACTTATAAACCTGTTGTGAAACAAAATGATTAATAGTTAATAATACATTTTTTATTTGTAGATATTATATTTGTGGCTATACATGCGTACCACATTAATATATGGTAGACTTGTAAACCTGTTGTGAAACAAAATGACAAATAGTTAATAATGCATCTTTATGTATATTGGTTATATGGTAAATGGTAATTTTAGTCGCATTGCATATATGTAGAGTTTTATGTAACCAATTATAATATCAAGCTTCCTTAATAAATTTGTTGGTATACAATAATTACACACCTATTTGTTGTGTTATAACCCTTTGTGAAGTCGTGTGAACGAGCTGCATGTTTCTATTAATCTATGTATTATGATTTTACCATTATTGGTAGACGAGGGGACAACTGTATAGGGCTCGTCAATAGCAGATACATGTACATTTAACCTGCTGCATTGGGGGGGGGGAAATTCCCCTATTAAAAAGTAATACCGGTAGTATTACTCTTATATACTCGTATAACCAGATTCAATTGTCGCATACAAAATGCCAAAGACGTATGCGAGGGCCAAACCAGGTCTCCAGTCGTGATTCCGGTAAGGATGAACCCCGATCGTTAAATTACCCATCGCATGCTCCCACCTGCCACCCACAGGTCTGGTTGAGGTCCGAGACAATTAGTTAGCCAAATAAAACACAAACCTCACTCAAATTGTACATTTCCTTGTATTAACTAGATTGGTCAATAAACGAGGCTTAATAAATACCCCCCCCCCCCCCCGCGTGGGCCCAGCCAGATACCCCTAAATATGTAAACATTTTCCAAATTTGTGGGTTTGTGACCTTGACTGGGCTTAGCGGCGGGCGGCACGAATGTGAATTTGTCACAGGGTGGTAGAGGTCCATTGGAGTAAAGCGTGTGCGAAATGTGAAGCAGATCAGTGCAAGGAAATAGAAGTTATAACCGATTTCTCTGATGTTAAGTTTTGTAAAGAGATAGTATGTGACCTTGACCTCAAGATCAGCGGGGATTTGTCATAACATGATAGTAGAGCCTTAGAGGAATGCATGCATGAAATATTAAGGATTTTCGATGAAATAAAGAGAAGTTATAACATATTTCTCTGATGTTAAGTTTTGTAAATAGACTAAGTATGTGACCTTTACCTTGGGATCAGCGGGGGCTGGATGGTCGTGGATTTGTCACAGCATGATAGTACATACAACCTTAGAGGAATGCACAAGTGAAATATTAAGAATTTTCAAAGAAGGAAATAGAACTTGTAACTTATTTCTCTGATGTTAAGTTTTGTAAAGAGTCCAAGTATTTGACCTTGACCTTGGGATCAGCGGGGGTAGGATGGTCGTGGATTGGGCGCAGCATGCTAGTAGAGCCTTACAGGAATGCATGTGTGAAATATTAAGCATTTTAGATGAAGGAAATAGAAGTTATAACATTTCTCTGATTTTAAGTTTGGTAAAGAGACTAAGTATTTGACCTTGACCTTGGGTCGGGGGTTGGACGGTCGTGGATTTGGCACAGCATGGTACTCGAGCCTTACAGGAATGCATGTGTGAAATATTAAGCATGTTAGATGAAGGAAATAGAAGTTATAACATATTTCTCTGATGTTAAGTTTTGTAAAGAGACCAAGTATTTGACCTTGACCTTGGGATGAGCGGGGGCTTCATTTTAGATGAAGGAAATAGAAGTTATAACATATTTCTCTGATGTTAAGTTCAGTGACGCGGACAGACACCTGCACGGACGGACGGACGGACGGACGGAACGGACGGACCGGACGGACCGGACGGACGGACGGACGTTCTCGCGAATGGATACTTATGTGACCATTTGTTCTTTAAAAAGGTGTCACATAAACGGAATAAGTGTCACATAAATAAATTATTCGTTAGTTTTTTCTATTAGTTATGTTACTAACCCTAACCTTTAACAAGTCCATCCCTATGTGACATAGTCACGTAACTGCCAATTCGTGTGCCCGGACCGGACGGACGGACGGACGGACGGACGGACGGACGGACGGACGACCCGACTCCAGTATACCTCCCCCCCCCCCCCCCACAACTGGTTGCGGGGGTATACTTATTATTCTGCATTTTATGCTGTACCTCCTAGCACCGACTTTATCGTTTACCCAAGTTTCTCGACCAATGAAAGAACGGCATTTCGTCTCAATTAATCACATATTGCGATGCTTTCGCCCTAGGGATGGAAAGACAATGAACTCATATGTTCATGTTTAAACTAGAGAAATGAGTTCATGTTTAAACTAGAGAAATGTGTTCATGTTTAAACTAGAGAAAGTGAGCAGGGGCTCACGTATACCCTGGCTGCCGATTGGACCGACAAATAAAAACTTTAACATTTAAAATACTTTAACGCAAACTTTTCAACTTTGACCTTGGGCATGAAGGCCGCATGGGTATGGTATAGAATGAAAATATGAATGATGATAATGAAGTATATAAAATTTGAAGTAAATCCGACTTACCGTTGCAGAGAAAATAGGTACCCGAAACATTTAACGCAATTCTCACGGACGGAAATTTGCAAGTAATTTGACCTTGACCTTCGACATGATGGCCACATGGGTGTGGTATGGAATGAAGATATGGATGATGATACGGAAGTATATGAAGTTTGAAGTCAATACGACTTACCGTTGCAGAGATAATGGGTTACCCGAAAACTTTTAACGCATCTCTTACGGACACAAATTTCTAAGCAATTTTACCTTGACCTTGGACATGAAGGCTGCATGGGTGTGATATGGAATGAAAATATGGATGATGATAACGAAGTACATGAATATTGAAGTCAATCCGACTTACCGTTTCAGAGATAATGGGTATCCAAAACATTTAATACAAATCTTACGGACGGACATTTGAGTTTGACCTTGAACATGAAGGCCGCATGGTTTTGGTATGGAATGAAGTTTGAAGTCAATCTGACTTACCGTTACAGAGAAAATGGACGGACGGACAAATGGACGGACGGACTTACAAAAACTATATACCCCTCGACACCGGGGGTATATTTAACCCTTTCATCTATACAGACTATAACAAGAAACGAGGCAAAGCCACGAAGGCCAGGTTTTTTCCAAGCATGGACACTTGGATAACATAATTATACCAACTTTTTGTAGACTAGATGGCCGTAGCCTGCATGTCGCGCCTTGGGGCGAGGCATGGACACTAACAAAATAGATATAGTAGATGGAAAAACTTTAACAAAAAAACTTTAACCGGACACACGGACGTACAGACGGACGTACGGACGGACGTATGCGAAAATGCCGACAATATCGCGCTTTCCGCAAGCGGGTGCGACAATGATGATAAACACCCATGTGAAGTATGAAGGTAATGGGTGAAGCAGTTGAAGATATATAGTACACGAAAAAATTTTAACAAATAAATTCAAAGTAATTTGACCTTGACATTGCTCACAGGGGCCGCACGGTTGGGGGTTAGAATGAAAATATGGACAATGATAAACACCCATGTGAAGTTTCAAGGTAATGGGCGAAGCAGTTGCAGAGAAATAGTATAACGAAAAAGTTTCAACCAAAAAATTTAACCAGACGTACGTTAAAAAGTTAACGTTGAAAATGGCATAGTCAATTACGTAGAAATAATAGGTGAAGGTAAAAAAATGGTCACATGTTGGATAGTTGTATGTGGTAGGCATCCCTTGGTTATGAAGCTGTGGAGGTTTGGTGGTCCTAGGTGGTACAGTACCAAAGAAATGGACTTAAACACGAAAACTTAACATTGAAAATGCGAAAACTTAACATTGAAAATGGCTAAGTCGACTGCGCGGAAAAAATGGGTCAAGTTAAAAACAAGAGGCCCAAATGGGCCTGTATCGCTCACCTAAAAGCCTCCATAGTGGTCATCTTGATTTCACAAAGACTCTTCACTTACAACTTCAAATGTTCCACAGAATTTGTTGGTACCTTCTGATCTAACATATATTGCGAATGTGCATGTGATTTACTGCTATACCTTCGATTTGATATATAAAATGACCATATTCGGTCAAAAATAAAATTGACCCCTATTTGACCCCTCGGGCCATGACCATTTTTGACCCAGAGGCCACCATATGAACAAATCTGAATCAGCGTTAACTATCCATCATTCATACAAAGTTTCGTCGAAATTGGCCTGGCGGTTTGTGAGAAGATTTTTTTGACAATTTGATCTACTTTTCAACGGCGGATATCTTGGATTTGGTGATGACCTCCATTTTAACAAGAATGGACAGGCTTCACCCACAGACCATTACAGTTATGTTTGGCCAATATCGGCCAAGCAGTTCACAAGAAGAATACGTTTGAAATCTTTAGTAAAAGAACAACTTTTTTACCTTTCGGTGGCCATCTTGGATGACAAAATCATCTGATTTAGACAAAAAATGCTCCAGAGTGATAGACTAGTCGATACCTTCGATTTGATATATTATAATAACCATATTCGGGCAAAAATATAATTTGACCCCTAGTTGACCCCTCGGGCCACGCCCATTTTTGACCCAGGGGCCACCATATGAACAAATCTTAAACAGCGTTAACTATCAATCATTCACACCAAGTTTCGTCGAAATCGGCCTGGAGGTTTGTGAGAAGAAGATTTTTTGACAATTTGACCTACTTTTCAACGGCGGACATCTTGGATTTGGTGATGACCTCCATTTTAACAAAAATGGACAGGCTTCACCCACAGACCATTACAGTTAAGTTTGGCCAATATCGGCCAAGCAGTTCACAAGAAGAATACATTTGAAATCTTTAGTAAAAGAACAACTTTTTTACCTTTCGGTGGCCATCTTGGATGACAAAATCATCTGATTTAGACAAAAAATGGTCCAGAGTGATCAACTAGTCGATACCTTCGTTTTGATATATTATATGACCATATTCGGGCAAAAATATAATTTGACCCCTAGTTGACCCCTCGGGCCACGCCCATTTTTGACCCAGGGGCCACCATATGAACAAATCTGAAAAAGCGCTAACTATCGATCATTCATACCCAGTATCGTCGAAATCGGCCTGGCGGTTCGTGAGAAGAAGATTTTTTAAGAATTTGACCTACTTCTCAACGGCGGCCATCTTGGATTTGGTGATGACCTCCATTTTAACAAAAATGAACAGGCTTCAACCACAGACCATTACAGTTAAGTTTGGCCAATATCCGCCAAGCAGTTTACAAGAAGACGTTTGAAATCTTTAGTAAAAGAATGACCATTTGAACTATCGGTGGCCATCTTGGATGACGTAATCATATGATTTAGACAAAAAAATGTTCCAGAGTGATTGTCTCGTCGATACCTTCGATTTGATATACATACTAATATTCGGTTAAAAATAAAATTTGACCCCTATTTGACCCCTCGGGCGACGCCCATTTTTGACCCACGGGCCACCATATGAACAAATCTGAAATAGCGCTAACTATCGATCATTCATACCAAGTATTGTCGAAATCGGCCTGGCGGTTCGTGAGAAGAAGATTTTTTAAGAATTTGACCTACTTTTCCATGGCGGCCTACTTGGATTGTCGATGACCTCCATTTTAACAAATCTGAAATGGCATCACCCATATATCATCCCTGTGAAGTTTGACCAATATCGGCTCAGCAGTTCGGGAGAAGATGATTGAAAATGTTCACGGACGGACGGACGACGGACGACGGACGACGGACACTTTGCCATAACAATAGCTCACATGAGCTTTGCTCAGGTGAGCTAAAAAGTAACATGTTGGATAGTGATATGTGGTGGGAACCCCTTGATTATGAAGCTGTGAAAGTTTGGTGGTCCTAGGTGGTACAGTACCAAAGAAATGGACTCGAACACGAAAACTTAACATCGATTGTGGACGCCGCCCGCCGCCCGCCCGCCCGGCTTTCGCCAATCCAATAGCCTGTATTTTTTTTCAAAAAACCTGGCTATAAAAGTAACATGTTGGATAGTGATATGTGGTGGGCACCCCTTGATTATGAAGCTGTGAAAGTTTGGTGGTCCTAGGTGGTACAGTACCAAATAAATGGACTTAAACACGAAAACATAACATTGAAAACGCGAAAACTTAACATTGAAAATGGCCAAGTCGACTGCGCGGAAAAAATGGGTCAATTTAAAAAAAAAGTAACATGTTGGATAGTGATACGTGGTGGGCACCCCTTGATTATGAAGTTGATTGTGGACGCCGCCCGCCCACCGGCCCGCCGCCCGCCCGCCCGGCTTTCGCCAATCCAATAGCCTGGATTTTTTCTCTCAAAAAACCTGGCTAAAAACCAAAGGATCTGCAGCATTTCACACTTGCATGTATACTATTCAATTCCGAAGATCCAGAATTAATCGTTAAGTGTGAAGGAAATTGTTACCTTTCCCCCCCAGCGATATGTAATTGTGGCTGTGACTGGAGAAATGAGGTTTATGGGATTTGTACCAGTGTAGCTCCTGATCAAATAGCACACTCCTGTAGCCTGATAATGATCTATATTGCTCGTTAGAAGCATGACGGGAGTTTCATTGATGGAATGGCGAACACTGTAGCTCCTGATCATACTGTGCTGAGCACAGGCTGATCAGGAGCTACACTGGTCTGTAAGCCCCTTTTCAGTCACAGCCACAATAATCATAAACTCCACACAGTGATTTGATTTGATTTCATTTATTGGTGTTTAACAGCCAATCAACAGTTAGGGTCATTTAAGGTCGGGCCAACTGATTCGATCCCGCATGTAACCTGCTGCATTGGTATAACGATATGGCCTGTTCCTCAGATTTTAAATCAAGTATTACTGGGTGCATAATAATATTTAGAGAAACACACATTGGGGGGGGGGGGGGGCAGTTCAAGTTCAATCAGGTAATTCTGATGCAATAGCATTAAATGTCATCCGTAGGATATATAAGGCTGTCTGTTGAGGAGTGTTCACATAATTGGGTTGGTTAGAAGGTCGGACCCACGCATTATGTTTGTGACGGACGTACAGAACCTCAAGAGCAACACAATATGCCGCCCCCAACCCACCTCGCTATCACACAGGGGGCATAATAACATGGGGCCCGTTTCACTAAACTTCGTACCACTAAGATGTTCGTAAGTGCAAATTTAGGATCGTCTGGAAAGTTCAATTGATGAATTTACATTTATTGAGCATAGGCGTAATAATTGTAAATCCAATAATTGTTTGCAAGAAAACATTGCTAATGTGAAATTTACAGACTATCATAATTGTACACTTACGAACATTTTAGTCGTACGAAGTTTAGTGAAACAGGCCCAACATCCTGGTGCCAGGTCCATACCACACCAAAGTCACTTGGCCCCTTCCCCTAAAAGTAATAGGATTAGGACTAATCATATTGCTGTTATAAGGGGTATAACCAGATTCAACTCTCACATACACGAATGCCAATGAGGGCCAAACCAGGTATCTGGTCGGGATTCCAGTAAGGATGAATCACTATCGTTAAATTACCCATCGCGTGCTCCAACCAACCACAACAAGCTCCAGATAAGCCGTCTCATTTGGATATGCAGTGTTGTGACGGACGGAAGGACAGCCGGACAAGGCTGACATTAAATGTCCCCTCCACTATTGGTATCTACTGGTGGGGCATAAAAAATAAAATGTGGCCTGTCGGCACACAAATGCCCAGGGGGTAGATTGGAGAAATCCTGGTAAACTTCTTAACCGGAACAGACGACACACAGACGGACGGACAGAGTTCAAACTGTATATGTATCACAGCTCTGATATGTATCAAGACTGGCAGCATAAAAACACAGAAATATCATGGATTCACCTACATCATATGAGACATGCCATGTCACTTTGTACCCAAGAACATGTGTGATTTTTCATGAAATTTATCAACAGAAAGCATGGTATTTTCTGTAAATGACGTTGAAAGGTGACAAAATTTTCATAGCAATTGCGAAATTCAATTCAATTAAACTTTTGTCAACTTTCGACATCATTTATAGAAACTATCGTAAATTTCTTAAATATTTTTCCTAAAATATAGCACGTTCTTGGGTACAAAATCACATGGCGTGTCTCACAAGATGCGACAGAAACACATATCTGGCTGTGACTGGAGAAATTGAGCTTATGGGTTTTGCGACCAGTGTAGCTCCTGATCAAATAGCACACTCATGTAGCCTGATAATGATCTGTATTGCTTGTTAGAAGCAGGACGGGTTTTTCATTGATGCACAGCGACCAGTGTAGATCCAGATCAGCCTATGCATCAATGAAACACCCGTCCTGCTTCTAACAAGCAATACAGATCGTTATCAGGCTACAGAAGTGTGCTATTTGATCAGGAGCTACACTGGTCACAAATCCCATAAGCCCCATTTCTCCAGTCACAGCCACATTTGTCTATAAGGGGTGGGAAGTAAACAGTTCCAAATGCCAACTCCTGAAAATGGCGAAACCAACAACATATTTCTGCGCCCACAAATACGCAGTGTGCTTCCCATGTTGAAACATTAGTAGTTTCCCGTAATTATCAGGAACCTCAAATCCTGATTTCATATATCCTGAAAATTTCGCCTGTCTATGAACCGATACACGCCGTGCAACAAGTCTGTTCATGAAGATGATTTGCCGATGTTTCGGTATTTCTGCAACATACTGCCCATAAGCCTTGCAATAGCACTAGTCCATGAACCGATACAAGTCCCGATCATGACGATGATTCCGGAGTAACATCCGATTTCTTTTCCACTTTCCTATAGTCGTCATAGTTGTAATCCCGGTATGGTATATAGGCCTCCAGCAAGCCTGAAAGCATGTGATTTGATGGGTGTTAATGGCCTGTCAACAGCTACGGTCTTTTGTGCAGAGCTCCAGATAAGTTGTGTGTCTAAACAGTATTTTACTTTTACAAATGTGTTATTCTTCCTATTAAATAGGGAACAAATGATAATTGTTTTCATTTAACTTCACTTATTTGAGCTGCAAAAAGCAAACACATTGTCGTGAGCATTTTGTACTCCCACTTTTGATAAAAATCAATGCGTATTCAGTTAAAATAAGTGCGTAAAATACGTCACTACGCACCTTATCTGGAGCTTTAATTTGTGGCTGTGATTTGAGAAATGGGGCTTATGGGATTTATGACCAGTGTAGTTCCTGATCAAATAGCACACTCTTGTAGCCTGATAACAATATATATTCATTGTTAGAAGCATGCTGGGTGTTTCACTGATGGAATGGACCATGCAGATCCTGACCAGACTGTGCTGATCTGGATATAGAACTGGGAACAAAACCAATGAGCCCCATTCTCCAGGGGTGGGGGGGGGTGGGGGGGGGGGGGGGTAAATCCCAGATTCAGAACTAAATATTTACAGAAAAAAAAAATATTCAATCCTGAAATTAGAACAACCCGACCTGGTACCGTGTCCTCACAACACTAAAGTCACTTCACTTAACCCCATTCCACACAAATAATGGGATAATTACTAATCTTATTACTTTTATAATGGGTATAACCATATACACAAAATTGTACACGAGGGTCAAACCAGGAATATAGTGATTACATTAAGGATGAAACCCATCCTTAATTTTACCCTTCCCATGCTCCCAACCAACCACCTAAAGAAACAAAAGATCCATTTATCAGGCAACTCGCCATGCAAAGACCGAATACACGCTAACTCGTAACAGAGGTCTAGTTTGTTTGCTTGTTTATTGTTGTTTAACGGCCAATCAACAGCTCAGGTCATGTAAGGCCGAGCAAACGGGTTCAATAAAGCTACTGGACACCTTCCCCTAAAATATGATTACGAGTAATCGTAATACATGTATTCACACAAGGAGTATAACCAGATTCAACGGTCACATACAAAATGCCAAAGACATATATGACGGCCAAACCAGGTCTCTGTTCGGAATTTCGTTAAGGATGAACACTGATCGTTAAATTACCCATTTCATGCTCCCACCTGCAACCCACAACAGAGGTCTAGATACACATAGCCGAGCTCCAGATAAGCTTTGTGTCTAAAGACTATTGTACCCCCGATTTCAAATATAATGCGTATTTTCTTTTTAGGAACAAATGATCAAAACAAATTTAAACATTCACTTATTTGCGTGTATTATTGCTTATTCACTTATTTATACTGAAAAACAGTTGAAAATGTACTTAGTTCAGCTGCAAAAAGCAAACAGTGTTTGCTTTTTGCAGCTCAACTAAGTACATTTTCAACTTTATTACAGTATTTCCACTACTCAATTTGAAAATCGATGCGTATTACATTGCTGTATTTTGTACTTCTGCTTTAAAATACGCCCCTTATACGGTTACTTGAAATTGCTTGAAATCAGAAGTAGCAAGCAGCAAAATCAATAAAATACCTTTATCATGCTGCAGAAAACAATAAACAGTACCACAAATATAGAATATTTTTCTTATTTTCCATGAAAACACATCATGGTATTTCATTGAATGAAATGCCAAGACTTGTTTTCATTTCAAAGTAAACTAGTCAATAATTGCGGTCTGTTGATGTGTAAACAGTAGTGTGATTTTATTTTACCCAATTAACATTTTGAAATACCCAATTGCGTCAGAAATGATGGAGTGACAATACTCAATTACTAATTCCTTATCTGGAGCCCTGAACCCCAGTATGGTATAGGCCTGCAGTAAACCGACAGACACAGAGAATACCAGTCTAGAGAGTTTTCATATCAAGTTTATCAAGTTTATCAGGCAACGCTAGGAAACATGTAGGAATTACGAGGCTTGTCAACGAATTCCTATTGTTTCCGAACCGATCCTGATAAATATATCAAAAGACTCTAGCCTGGTATTCTAAAGTTTAAAATTAGTTGTAATCCGGCTATTTGTATCAGATCATTGCCCGATACTACATGATGTCATCAGTCAGTGCGTATTGGGTCTATACAAAACTGGTTATCTTAATATATATATATATATATGATGTATTAAGCATTTTTCACGCCCAAGGTGATTGATTGATTAGTGTTTAACAGCCTAACCACCGCTAAGGTCATTTAAAGCTGGACCAACGGGTTTGATCCCGTATTTAACACAATCAACATGCCGACGGACAGTGATCTGAAACCTTGTCCATTCAACAGCAATAACTAGTCAAATAAATTGACTCTAACCACTACATACTTCGCTAGGATGCTGGTGGTTTCGTATAAGTCCATGCCATTGTTTTTCTCTATTAAATGTCCACCTGGATAGCCATATATTTAACCTGCAGCATTGGGGAGTAAATCCCAAAATCAGACCGGAATATTTACATTGAAAAACGCCCAGGGTGAGGATTGAACTCACAACTTCCAGTGTTGAACCATATCCCCGAGACTACGGGCCATATCCGCTAGGGCACGGCCCCTCCCTAGGGTGAGGATTGAATTAACAACCTCCGGTATTGAAGTACAATGCCATATCCACTAGACCACGGCCCGTCCCTAGGGTGAGGATTGAACTCACAACCTACGGTATTAGAAGTCCAATGCCATATCCCCTAGGCCACGACCCATCCCTAGGGTGAGGATTGAACTCACAACCTCCAGTATTGGAAGTCCAATGCCATATCCCCTAGGCCACGGCCCATCCCTAGGGTGAGGATTGAACTCAGAACCTCCGGTATTGAAGTCCAATGACATATCCCCTAGGCCACGACCCATCCCTAGGGTGAGGATTGAACTCACAACCTCCAGTATTGGAAGTCCAATGCCATATCCCCTAGGCCACGACCCATCCCTAGGGTGAGGATTGAACTGACAACCTCCGGTATTGAAGTCCAATGACATATCCCCTAAGCCACAGCCCATCCCTAGGGTTGAGGATCGAACTCACAACCTCCAGTATTGGAGTCCAATACCATATACCCTAGACCACGGCCCATCCCTAGGCCGTATGGTGAGGATTGAGCTCACAACCTCCGGTATTAGAAGTCCAATGCCATATCCCCTAGGCCATGACCCATCCCTAGGGTGAGGATTGAACTCACAACCTCCGGTATTGAAGTCCAATGACATATCCCCTAGGCCACGGCCCATCCCTAGGGTAAGGATTTAACTCACAACCTCAGGTATTGGAAGTCCAATTCCATATCCCCTAGGCCACGACCCATCCCTAGGGTGAGGATTGAACTCACAACCTCCGGTATTGAAATCCAATTCCATATCCCCTAGGCCACGACCCATCCCTAGGGTGAGGATTGAACTCACAACCTCCAGTATTGAACCCAATGTCATATCCCCTAGGCCACGGCCCATCCCTAGGGTGAGGATTGAACTCACAACCTCCGGTATTGAAGGCCAATGACATATCCCATAAGCCACAGCCCATCCCTAGGGTTGAGGATCGAACTCACAACCTCCAGTATTGAAGTCCAATGCCATATACCCTAGACCACGGCCCATCCCTAGGCCGTAGGCTGAGGATTGAGCTCACAACCTCCGGTATTGGAAGTCCAATGCCATATCCCCTAGGCTACGCGGCCCATCCCTAGGGTGAGGATTAAACTGACAACCTGCGGTATTGAAGTCCAATGCCATATCCCCTAGTCCACGGCCCATCCCTAGGGTGAGGATTGAACTCACAACCTCCGGTATTGAAGTCCAATTCCATATCCCCTATGCCACGACCCATCCCTAGGGTGAGGATTAAACTGACAACCTCCGGTATTGAAGTCCAATTCCATATCCCCTAGGCCACGACCAATCCCTAGGGTGAGGATTGAACTCACAACCTCCGGTATTGAAGTCCAATTCCATATCCCCTAGGCCACGACCCATCCCTAGGGTGAGGATTGAACTCACAATCTCCGTTATTGAAGTCCAATTCCATATCCCCTAGGCCACGACCCATCCCTAGGGTGAGGATTGAATTCACAACCTCCGGTATTGAAGTCCAACGCCATATCCCCTAGACCACGACCCATCCCTAGGGTGAGGATTGAATTCACAACCTCCGGTATTGAAGTCCAATGTTATATCCCCTAGACCACGGCCCATCCCTAGGGTCAGGATTGAATTCACAACCTCCGGTATTGAAGTCCAATGTCATATCCCCTAGGCCACGACCCATCCCTAGGGCTTGAAGTCCAATGCCGGTATTGAAGTCCAATGCCATATCCCCTAGGCCACGACCCATCCCTAGGGTTGAGGATTGAACTCACAACCTCCGGTATTGAAGTCCAATGCCATATCCCCTAGGCCACGGCCCATCCCTAGGGTGAGGATTGAGCTCACAACCTCCGGTATTGAAGTCCAATGACATTTCCCATAGGCCACGACCCATCCCTAGGGTGAGGATTGAACTCACAACCTCCGGTATTGAAGTCCAATGCCATATCCCCTAGGCCACGACCCATTCCTAGGGTGAGGATTGAACTCACAACCTCCGGTATTGAAGTCCAATGCCATATCCCCTAGGCCACGACCCATCCCTAGGGTGAGGATTGAACTCACAACCTCCGGTATTGAAGTCCAATGCCATATCCCCTAGGCCACGACCCATCCCTAGGGTGAGGATTGAACTCACAACCTCCGGTATTGAAGTCCAATGCCATATCCTCTAGTCCGGTAGGGAAGTCCATCGTCATATCCCCTAGACCACGACCCATCCCTAGGGCGAGGATTGAACTCACAACCTCCGGTATTGAAGTTCAATGCCATATCCCCTAGGCCACGGCCCGTCATCCCTAGGGTGAGGATTGAGCTCACAACCTCCGGTATTGAAGTCCAATGCCATATCCCCTAGGCCACGGCCCGTCATCCCTAGGGTGAAGATTGAGCTCACAACCTCCGGTATTGAAGTCCAATGTCATATCCCCTAGGCCACGGCCCATCCCTAGGGTGAGGATTGAACTCACAACCTCCGGTAATGAAGTCCAATGCCATATACCCTATGCCACAGCCCATCCCTAGGGTGAGAATTGAACTCACAACCTCTGGTATTGAAGTCCAATGCCATATCCCGTAGGCCACGGCCGTGGCCTAGGAAATATGGCATTGGACTTCAATACCGGAGGTTGTTGATTGTTTATTGTTTACTGTCATATCCCCATAGGCTGTAAATACAAACCACGATCCTTTGCTTTCGCGACTTCTATGACCAGTCGTTTGTATTGCTGTTGACAGATTCCAGTTTTTGACGTCGGCAGTGGTTCGCTAGTATGCTCGTAGACAAACTGCTTTAGGAGTTTTAAATTCTGAAATAAAATACAATACAAATACATGTATACAATACAGTGGAACCTCTCTAAACGGACACCCTGGGATGTTCCACTGGGAGGTTCCACTGGGAGGTTCCCAGGGTGTCCGGTTTAGAGAGGTTCTACTGTTCAATACAAATTATTCTGGCTTATAAGTATAAGTTATTGTTCACATATTGGATTTTAAGGAATTAAATTTGAGGGAGCGTTAGCGATCGCAGCATTTAGTTCCTTAAAAGTCCAATATGTGAACAATAACATATTTATAGTTCAGCCAAATTTTACTATGCATCTCCCATCCGAGTAATGATTTTCCATTTCCATTTCAAACAATTAATAATTAAATCTCGTAATATGTAACTTATTGGGGTTAAATCTTGCAATATGTGAAATAAGTGTAGCTCGATACTGGCCAGCGATAACAAAAAATTACATTTTTTGGCCACATACAAAATTAATGTTATTCAATACATTACAGTGTGACATAACATAGTTTATATATTTGAATTTACTTTAATTGAGGAACTAAGAATATGAAACCTGAAAGAAAAAAATCCAGTGATTTTTATATGTTATCTCCCTTGATTCAATGTTCCTTGACTCAAGGGAGATAACATATAAAAATCACTGGAATTTTTTCTTTCAAGGGCCTTGAGATAGCATATTATGTCACGTACATTTCTATGGGCGCATCCATATTGTAGTGCTACGCATAAATGGCGAGTACGACTAAGAAAATAGTGCCCTGTGCCAACTTATCATATGGCGTTTTGGTCTGTCTTGATTTGTATCTAAAACTCTACATATACTATTCTCTATAGTTTTCACAGTTTTGTGCTCAGTTTATCAATTAAATTCTGGAAAATAAGAACCACGACATTTCGTGCATATGAATACAGCAGCTAGTATCTGTAGTTATCAGTTAGGTAGCAGTGACCAGTTAGCCGCCAATTTCGTACAATTTTTTTCTGGGAGTTTCAAACAGTAATATATTTGTGGATGGGAATGGGTGTGCACCATCACAGTACATTTGCGTTTGGATGATGATTGAGAAAATATGCAACTTCAGTCTCTAGTTCCGCAAGTGATCAGTTTTTGTGGAGACAACATATTTCAGTACTTTCAGCACTTTGATTGTTTTTGCCACATACAAATGTTATTCAATACAGTATTGAGAGTGAGACATAACATAGTTTGTATTTTGGAATTAACTTTAATTGAGGAGCTAAGAACAGAGCTCAAGATAAGCTGCGTATTTGCGTAAATACCCAATTCAAATGCAAAACAAAAAAACACAATTGAAATCAGAAGTAGCGAGTATCAAAAAGCAATACAAAAATTGTGCTACCTTTGTCATGCTGCAGAAAACAATAAACAGACCACAAATATAGAATATTTTTCTTGTTTTCCATGAAAACACATCTTGGTATTTCATTAGAATTGTCTCCAAGGAGACCATTCTAATGAAATGCCAAGATATGTTTTCATTTCGAAGCAAAGTAATTCATTAATTGCTGTCTGTTGATGTGTACACAGTAGTGCGATTTTATTTTACCCAATTACAATTTTGAAACACCCAATTGCTTCAGAAATGATAGAGTGAACATTCTCAATAACTAATTCCTTATCTGGAGCGCTGTGAGAATATGCAACATGAAGGAAAACAAGCTAGAGATACTATTAATTGAAATAGTCTTATTGATTGGTGTTGAACGACCTATCAACAGCTAAGGTCATTTAAGGCCGGGAGAACTAGTTTGATGATGGGAGAAGCGATAGTGCTTACGGAGATCGCAGGTTTCAACCACAGTGACACCTGTGTTTACATGTGTCTGTGATCGCCAGAGCTCCAGATAAGTTTTGTATCTAAAGAGTTTTATACCCCCATATCTCAAATTCAATGCATATTCTAATGCACCGAAACTAGAAAGCACGCATCTGATTGGTCAATTGAAATCAGAGCCTATAAAATATGAAAAATCACAGCATATAAAATCTCCGTTTTACCAGCCTGTGTTTTACAACTTGACATATTTATGTAACCCTACGCGCTTTTGTAAACAATGGCCAGCGCGGCGGGGAATGCAAATATTTCCAAATTTAATTTCGGTACATTTTCGGTTATCCATTCGGCCATATTGACATGTACAACCGAAAGCGGAAAAGAGAATCTACCAACGGCTGACAAACGTGGCTTCAGTGTGGTGGCCCTTCAACAAATTCCTAAAAATATTACCCCACCCGCCCAAAATGCAGAGAAAAATTTATAAAGCGCTCAAATGCAAACTCAATATGCCGGTACCAGCCTATAACTTTACGAATTCCAATGTGCACATACATGACTATACATAATAAACTGTATTGCAGATGGGTATTCACCTGAATTAGGCGTAAATCCAGGGAAATTCTAGGCCTGTTGACACAAGTTGTTGCTGACATTTCCTTTGTAAAATCACACGAACCCAATGCAGAATTGTTGGCATTTCTTTAAATGAATAAAAGCAAATAACTGTTGCAACTAAACATACAAAAGCAATACAATAGTTAATATAAACATTACAGTTGAATAAATGTATACATGTCTTCGAAAAAGTCCCGTTAATCTCTATTTGAAATGGGAATATTCTTCGGCGGAGTTAATTTCTTCAAATTCTTTGGGTTTGGTGTGAGGCGGTTATCGATATGACGACAACTGCTGACGTAATGAAAAAGATTACTGTTCGTGATATGCTACGACGTTTATAGAAAGCGGGGAGCACACTAGGTGCATTAGAATGGGGATAACCATGCTTTGTTTTTCGATTTGGAGCGGTATGTGTGAGGTTTTATGGTCTGTGAATCAGTTTTACGGCTCCGCTGACGCGTCGCCGTAAAACTGATTCACAGACCATAAAACCTCCCACATACCGCTCCAAATCGAAAAACAAAGCATGGTTATCCCCTAATTTTACTTTTACAAATGTATTATTGATTTTCTTCCTATTAAATATGGAACAAATAATAAAAAATAAAACAAATTTAAAAATTCACTTATTTCAGCTACAAAAAGCAAAACACTTTGATTTTTGCAGCTGAACTAAGTAAATGTTCAACTTTATTACAGTATTTTCACTACTGAATTTGAAAATCAATGTGTATTTTGACATTGCTGTGAGTATTGTGTACTCCCACTTTTGATAATCAATGCATATTCTGCTAAAATAAGCGCGTAAATACGCAAATACGCACCTTATCTGGAGCTCTCGATCGCCCAACCACCAACCACTGAGTTTACGAGTGTCTTGAATATACTTACATCCAGCATCATTAATTGGTAACAACTGGTTACCACGACAACCACAGACAATTCAATTCAGGAATCTGTTTATTTAAAATAGTTCTGAGTACATAACTCTTATTACATTACATTTCATTACATTACATTACATTACATTACATAAGAGTTATGACGGAGTAGTCTTTCCAAATGTGCGGTTGATGCGTTCTTTGTTTACAGTCTACTTCGCGGATACCATCTGGTGCTATGTGTCTTTTTGTATCAAGTGGTGAGAGTGTTGTTTTGTTTATTGTTAGTCCATATATTGTGGCGTATGGAACGTATCATATTCATATGTCCGCGAGGCTATCATATTCTGTTGAGTTCATTCATGCATACATTTAATATATCTGTTTTTGAATGTGGTTAATATAATGATCCTACAGTAAATTCTAATGACACATAACATTTATTGAACAACCCTTGGTGTATATTTGATACCGTCTGCATTTTGCACTATTGTTAACACACTTGCAATAGGTAGGCGTATGTTTGATCGTCGGTTGACAAAATTAACCTTGTGGAATTTCTGACCAAGAGTTACACTTTGCATTCTACACAAAATAACTCTTAACATGCAATGGTTTAATATGTTCCCTTTTGGCGGGGATGATACCGGTACATCAATAGCAAAGTGCCGAACACTGTATCTCCCAGATCACCATACACATCGCGTTAATGTCCGTTTTGTTATGTGGGTAGATAGTTGTTTGACTAGACTCAGGGCCGTACGCAGGAATTAATTTAGGGGGGTGCGTTATCGACGGCGCGAAGGGCCAAAACTGATTTTTTTTGCACAACCACGGACATATCTCGGCAGATTAACGCTTTCACCCCTAAGAAACTGGAATGGATTTTGATATGTTAATTTTTCAACCAATCCCATCATCACAAAATGATTTTCAGAACAGTCCATTTATGAACATGGTGTGTTTTTGTTTTCAAAATGATGAAAATTACTTGCAAAAAGTGCAGATCCTGATGAGACGGCTCGTCACGAGCCGGCTCATCTGGATTTACACCTTTTGCCAATACCACTATACATGCCTGTGGTGTTGAAAGAGTTAAGGGGGTGCGTACGCACCCGTCGCACCCCCTATGCGTACCGACCTCAGACTGATAAATGAGAGATTTACATTGAAAAGTACACATCAACGGGTTGTCAGTGTGTGTAAACATATGTGTCATCAATATATTAAAACATCATAGTATAACTGACTGTGCGATACAATGTAGCAGTTATCTATTTGATAGTGTTTGTGTAGCTTGATATATTTTAGTGAAAACAAGCACTAACTTGTGGGAATTAATTGTTAATTACAAATTTCTTACATACCCCAGTGGTCCAGACTTTGAGGTGATGATGAAATTTAACAATACATAAGGGTTTTTAGGGGTTAAACATGGGTATTTTGTAAAACATAAATATATGTGTTATGGTACAGTTTATATATATGTAAAATGGGATGTTCTGGCTCAAAACCGAACGAAGTGAGGTGAGTCAGAACCCCCATTTTACATATATATCGAATTGCTAATTCGTGGAAACGAATTGTTAATTCATGGGAACGAATAGTTAATTGAGGGAACGAATTGTTATTTCGTGGGAACGAATTAATAAAGAAAGAATGCTACGTCCGCTACGGGGCTCCGAAGGCATGTACCTTATCAAGTTAAGACATGCATGCTTGCTGAATGAGATATCTTACTTTATCATCAGGTTAACAGGACGTACAGTGAGACAAGATTATCGTACAAGGTCCCGTCTCCAGATCTAGAGAGTGACTACGACAATGGCGGAAGGTGTAACACAGGTATGTACAGGGGTTTTCCCCACGTCATACAGGTGTCAACAGATGTTGACAGTTTGGTTTAATAGTTTTAACGTTTTTGGTTTTTTAATAGTTTTACTCATTTTTTTTCTGGGAAATCTTCACACCTGACAACTGGAAATGACCACCTTAATGACCAGGAACAAAAATCTCGTGCGAGAATGCAAAATTTAGCGTCCACGAGGATGTCCCGGGAAATAGGTACATGCGGTCGCATACCGTATATCCGCGACATTTATGAGTGCAAATACTATATTATTCAAATGCACTACTAACAAAACACAGTCAAGCAACGCCAAACGTATTACAATCACAGGTGTTTCTAGCGGTTTAATCATGATTCTCTCACTTTCTGATCACCAGTAATCCTGATTCTCCACAGTACATTTTCACAGGTAAATGACCAATCCTGATTCAGGGCTATAGTCTGTATCCACATACATGTACGTTATTGATTTACGGGATACAGACAAAATCCCCTCCCCCGGACATAATCCCTCTCCCATGATTTTTGACACAGGAGGACAAAATCCCCACCCCGTCTAAAATGCAGGTAGGACAACCCCCCCCCCCCCCCCGTCTAAAATGCAGGTTGGACAAAATCCCCCATCAAACATCACAGGTAGGACATAATCCCCCCATCTATATGTTTTGAAAGAATCATTTCATTAATTGGTTTTCAAATTTCACGCTCAAATCCTCCTTAATCAGGGTAATTGAATTGTCTAATTTTGTTCAAGTATTTGATTAAGGATTATGTTTTATTAAAACAAACAGAAATGAATGATTGTTACAGGATTTACCTAGGATCGTTTTGGCGAATAATTCTTTGAAATGGTAATCGATTCTTCACTAACACAATATGGTTTGGGACCGACATCAGTATACAAATGTACAAACGATACATACATATTCTTGTTTGACGTTTATTGTGCAACTGAAAATACTTTATTAAATGTGCTTGTTTCATTGTGTAACTGAAACTACTTCATTAAATGTGCTTGATGTTTTATGATTATTGTGCAAACAAAAGTGCTGAATATGATGGGGGGGATTTTATCCTAGGCTACATTTTCATTGGGGAGGATTTTGTCCTACCTTGAATTTTGATGGGGGGGGGGGATTATGTCCTACCTGTGATTTTAGACGGGGGGATTTTGTCCTCCTGCGTCAAAAATCATGGGGGGGGGGGGGGGGATTATGTCCGGGGGGGATTTTGTCCTACACTCGATTTTACCTGTTAATTAATTTCAGGCCAATTTAACTTCTTATACAACAGGTTAAATGGAATTACTTTGATCTTTCATAAAACCAATTGAGTAATAAATGTTTAACACAATTTAATTCCATACATGTAATTATTATGCTCTGTAATTTTCGCCAACTTTCTACATCATATATGTACATCTCACAGAAACATACCAGAATGTGATACGATAAGTTACATGTATCATGTGTATTGTAATGCAAATTTCTGTAATAAATGAAATGAAATTTCGCAACCAACCACCTTGTACTTTTTTTTTATTTTCCTCTAAACATACACTACTGTAATATTGTATGTTCATGGAGAAATAAACAAGACACAACTGTCCAATTTTAAAGGACAACACACAACTTGCATGCTTTATTGGTGAAATTAGAAATATTTATTTACATATGATATTGTTTTTTTTTCTACAAATTACGATTTTGTAGAATAAACCGACATAATCTGTAAAAATACATATGTTATTATTATTATTGCGCAATTTTAAAGGATTTCAAAGTCACTACTGAAAATAATATTTTAATAGACAAAGAAGGAAATATTGTCCCATAAGTCTTTTATACAAACCGATTGGTTTCTAACAAAATTACATCACATCAACGTATTTATTGGGAAAAAAACCCACACAAACAAGAATTCCGCGGAATAAAATGTCTCGCCTTGTGCCGCCTTGACCTTGACCATGGGCCCCCAATAATAGTCCTATATTCATCTACATATCATAGTAAAGGTGTGTATAAAGTTTGATGACTGTAGCTGATAAGGTGTTGAAGTAATGACCGTAACACGAAACCTTAACATTGAATGATGACGCCGCCGCCGACGACGACGCCGCCGCCGACGAAGACTCAGAAAAAGCAAAACCTATGTCTCGCTTTCCGCTTTCGCGGGCGAGACAAAAACTGATCAACAAGTTTTATTAAATAAATCATTGTCCTATATCATTTCCAAGTTCAAAGTTGAAACCGAACATATGGCAAATTTGACAATGTGATTGGTTTTGACCAGTACAGTACATTTGTCGCGACCGTATGCGAACTTACCAATATGGTCGGCACTATTGTGTACCACAGTTGATTCTAGCGTGTATTGGATGGTCAATTATTGTTTGTACATACTACTGTACCAAAACGCGTCACACTAACCTAAATTCTTTTTTTTTAATCAAACACAATTCACTTCCTGATTATAAATAAATATTAGCCGACATCTTGAAAATTGTGTCAATCACATCCACACATACTGGAGACTGATGTTATTTTCCAGTAGCCAACCAAATCACTGCATGTCACGTGATTCAATATTTTCAAAGTTGGCGGCTAATATTTATTCTTTTGCAGTAATATTTATACTTTTGCAGTAATGCATATCAGTTACCAACTTCATATTGCTACATATCATGAACCGCTTGGCGGATGTTGGTCAAATGTTACAGATATGATTCTTTGCTGAACCCTTTTCAAATGTAATAAAAATGGCGGCGCCACACAATCCAAGATGGCCACCATCCCATAAAGTGGGTCAAATTCTTAACTATTTTCTCATAAACTGACAATCCCATCTGAACGAAACATTACAGAATTGATCGACCACTGATGCTCATTTAGATTTGTTAAAATGGTGACCCGGGGTTCATGTATAAAGGTCATTATTTTATTAACAACTTCAAATTGCTTTGGTTGGGAGCAATGTGAATGGTAACATTTACGATGGGATTCATCCTTTACGGTTCCCTATGTTGCACCTGGTCTGGTCCTCCAGTATTCGTAAAGTGTATCTGAAAGTTGGATCAAGTTATGCGCCTTAATAGGGTATGGGCTAAATGATCTGGAGTGTGTTAGGGCACCCCACACCAGATCAAGATTGTTATAAAGGCTGTCGACGGGACGTATGATAGTATACCTCTGTCCGTTCGTCCGTCCGATTTGCGTTTTCGGGTACGTAATTTCCCATGACGCGAACCAGGCCACCGCGTGTGCTCG
>CM055271.1:4203959-4264809 GCA_029237695.1 Conchocele bisecta | reverse complement strand
TAACGTCACGACAATCGTAATGTTTTTAAAACTGATCCAATAGTTACGCAGTTTTATACTATTTAATTCATATAAAGAACATTTTGTGCATAATAGATGGGACACTAACTTTAATTTGGATTATCAGATTTCATTCCGGGAATTTGACGCGAAAACAAAAGTAGAATTGTACACACGACAAGACCATATCACAGGTAGAAGACTCGGACCTATGACATCAACAAAATGGCGTTGGTACATACAGCTTATTCCCCTGTTACAGTTTGAAAATCAAAACATGAATGGCGCATTTTGAGCGCTTGTGGGCGGGCCCCAACCAGGTCTTGAAAACACATAATCGATCCAAATTCTGGCACAGGGCTCGCCGTGCGTGGCAACGACCGCCAGCATGCTCGAGGACGACTACTCGCGAGGTTCTGGCGCAACCACCCACTAGGGCGGGCCTCCTCAGCCCGGCCCCAAAAAGAGAGCCGCGAGGGCGACGTGCTCGGGACCAGGCAAAATCCCAAGCAGACGGCAATGTTCCTTTTATACAATTACACGGGTTGTGAACATGTGTGTATTTTTGGCCGAGTGTATTTCTCGTATCGAGGTTACAATATAACGTATATATACGTATATATACAATATTTAGTGTTCGCCTTGTCCGTCCTTCCGTCCGTCACAACACTGCATATCCAAATGAGACGGCTTATCTGGAGCTTGTTGTGGTTGGTTGGAGCACGCCATGGGTAATTTAACGATCGTGATTCATCCTTACTGGAATCTGGGGCCCGTTTCACTAAACTTCTTACGACTAAAATGTTCGTAAGTGCAAATTTAGGATTGTCTGGAAATTTCAATTTATGGATTTACATTTATTGAGCATAGGCTGCATATGCAGCCTATGCTCATTAAATGTAAATCCAATAATTCTTTACAAGAAAACAGTGTTGATGTGCAATTTATAGACTAACATAAGTTTGCACTTACGAACATTTTAGTCGTACGAAGTTTAGTGAAACGGCCCCCAGGTTTGGCCCTCATGTATGTCATTGGCATTCTTGTATGTGAGAGTTGAATCTGGTTATACCCCTTATAAGAGTAATATGATTAGTCCTAATCCTATTACTTTTAGGGGAAGGGGCCAAGTGACTTGGTGTGGTATGGACCTGGCACTAGGTCGGGCCCGTTTCACTAAACTTCGTACGACTAAAATGTTTGTAAGTGTAAAATTATGATAGTCTGTAAATTTCACATTAGCAATGTTTTCTTGTAAACAATTATTGGATTTACAATTATTGAGCATAGGCTGCAGCCTATTCTCAATAAATGTAAATCCATCAATTGAACTTTCCAGACGATCCTAAATTTGCACTTACGAACATCTTAGTGGTACGAAGTTTAGTGAAACGGGCACCAGGTTATTATGCCCCCTATGCGATAGCAAGGTGGGTTGGGTGCGGCATATTGTGTTGCTCTCCCTTGATGTGTGTTTCTCTAAATATTAGTATGCACCCAGTAATACTTGATTTAAAATCTGAGGAACAGGCCATATCGTTATACCAATGCAGCAGGTTAAATGCGGGATCAAATCCGTTGGCCTGACCTTAAATGACCCTAGCTGTTGATTGGCCGTTAAACACCAATAAAATAAATGAAATCAAATCAATGTGTGGAGTTGATCATTATTGTGGCTGTGACTGAAAAGGGGCTTACAGGTTTTGCGACCAGTGTAGCTCCTGATCAGCCTGTGCTTCCATCCGTGCATCCGCACATTCTGATCAGGAGCTACAGCGTTCGCCATTCCATCAATGAAACTCCCGTCATGCTTCTAACGAGCAATGTAGATCGTTATCAGGTTACAGGAGTGTGCTATTTGATCAGCAGCTACACTGGTCACAAATCCCATAAGCCTCATTTCTCCAGTCACAGACACAATTACATATCGCCGGGGGAAAGGTAACCATTTCCTTCACACTTAACGATTAATTCTGGATCTTCGGAATTGAACAGTATACATGCAAGTGTGAAATGCTGCAGATCCTGATGAGTCTGCTCGTTACGAGCAGGCTTATCTGGATCTACAGTGTTTACAACTTTTGTTTTTATAGTCTATATGGATGAAATGGTTAAATATACCTCCGGTGTCGAGGGGTATATAGTTTTTGTAAGTCCGTCCGTCCATTATCTCTGTAACGGTAAATCAGATTGACTTCAAACTTCATTCCATACCACACCCATGCGACCTTCATGCCCAAGGTCAAGGTCAAATTACTTGCACATTTCCGTCCGTAAGATTTGTGTTAAATGTTTTGGGTACCAATTATCTCTGCAACGGTAAGTCGGATTGACGTCAAACTTCATATACTTCCTTATCATCATCCATATTTTCATTCCATACCACAACCATGCGGCCTTCATGCTCAAGGTCAAGGTCAAATTACTTACAAATTTCCGTCCGTAAAACTTGCGTTAAATGTTTTGTGTACCCATTATCTCTGCAATGGTAAGTCGGATTGACTTCAAACTTCATATACTTCCGTATCATCATCCATAATTTCATTCCATACCACACCCATGCGGCCTTCATGTCCAAGGTCAAGGTCAAATTGCTTAGAAAATTGCGTCCGTAAGAGTTGCGTTAAAGTTTTCGGGTAACCCATTATGTCTGCAACGGTATGTCGGATTGACTTCAATCTTCATATATTTCTGTATCATCATCCATATCTTCATTCCATACCACAACGATGCGACCTTCATGTCCAATGTCAAGGTCAAATTACTTAGAAATTTAGTACGAAGTTTAGTGAAATTGGACCCCGGGTTGGCCCTCACATACGTCTTCGGCATTTTGTATGTGACAGTTGAATCTGGTTATACCCCTTTTGTGAGTATTACGATATTCGTAATCTTATTTTAGGGGAAGGGGCCAAGTGATTTGGTGTGGTATGGACCTGGCACCAGTTCAGGTTATTCTAATTTCAGGGCTGAATATATTTGTTCTCGATGTAAATATTCCGTTCTGATTTTGGGATTTTCCCCCCAATGCAGCAGGTTAAAATGGGATCGAACCCGTTTGTCCGGCCTTACATGACCTTAGCTGTTGATAGGCCGTTAAACACTAATAAACAAACAAACAAATTACTTACAAATTTCCGTCCGTAAGACTTGCGTTAAATGTTTTGGGTACCCATTATCTCTGCGACGGTAAGTCGGATTTACTTCAAACTTCATATACTTCCTTATCATCATCCATATTTTCATTCGATACCACAACCATGCGGCCTTCATGCCCAAGGTCAAGGTCAATGTTGAGAAGTTTGCGTTAAAGTATTTTAAATGTTAAAGTTTTTATTTGTCTGTCCAGTCGGCGGCCAGGGTATACGTGAGCCCAATCTCACTTTCTCTAGTTTAAGCATGAACACATTTCTCTAGTTTAAGCATGAACAAATGTGTTCATTGTCTTTCCATCCCTAGGGCGAAAGCATCGCAATATGTGATTAATTGAGACGAAATGCCGTTCTTTCATTGGTCGAGAAACTAGGGTAAACGATAAAGTCGGTGCTAGGAGGGGTTTGTTTCGTGGACTGTAACAATAGAAGAATGAATAGTTTATTTATGTATCATCAACGGTACAGCATAAAATGCAGAATAATAATTATACCCCTGGCAACGAGTTGTGGAGGGGGGGGGGGTATACTGGAGTCAGGTCGTCCGTCCGTCCGTCCGTCCGTCCGTCCGTCCGTCCGTCCGTCCGTGCGTGTGTCCGTCCGTCCGTCCGTCCCGTTCGTCCCGTCCGTCCGTCAGCGTCACTAAACTTAACATCGGAGAAATATATTATAACTTCTATTTCCTTCATATAAAATGTTTAATATTTCACACATGCATTCATGTAAGGCTCGAGTACCATGCTGTGCCTGGACATGCTTGGATTCTTTACAAAACTTAACATCAGAGAAATAAGTCACAAGTTCTATCTCCTTCATTGAACATGCTTAATATTTCACTTGTGCATTCCTCTAAGGTTGTACTATCATGCTGTGACAAATCCACGACTGTCCAGCCCGCGCTGATCCCAAAGTAAAGGTCACATACTTGGTCTCAAAAGTTAACATCAGAGAAATATGTTAAAACTTCTATTTCTTTCATCGAAAATTCTTAATATTTCATGCATGTCTTCCTCTAAGGCTCTACTATCATGCTATGACAAATCCCCGCTGATCTCGAGGTCAAGGTCACATACTATCTCTTTACAAAACTTAACATCAGAGAAATCGGTTATAACTTATATTTCCTTGCTCTGATCTGCTTCACATTTCGCACACGCTTACAGTCCAATGGACCTGTACCACCCTGTGACAAATTCACATTCGTGCTGCCCCCCACTAAGCCCAGAGTCAAGGTCGCAAGCCCACACATTTGGAAAATGTTTACATATTTAGGAGTACCTGGGCCCACGCGGTGGGTATTCCGTAAGCCTCGTTTACTGACCAATCTAGTTAATACAAGCAAATGTACAATTTGAGTGAGGTTTGTGTTTTGTTTGGCTAACTAATTGTCTCTGACCTCAACCAGACCTGTCGGTGGCAGGTGGGAGCATGCGATGGGTAATTTAATGATCGGGGTTCAATCACGACTGGAGACCTGGTTTGGCCCTCGCATACGTCTTTGGAATTTTGTATGCGACAGTTGAATCTGGTTATACCCCTTATGAGAGTAATCCTACCGGTATTACTTTTTAATAGGGGAATTTCCTCCCCCAACGCAGCAGATTAAATGCGGGATCAAATCGGTTGGCCCGGCCTGAAATGACCTTAGCTGCTGATAGGCCATTACACACCAATAAACAAACAAACAAAACTGTGTCAATGTAGCAAGCATCGGCACAATCGTACATTAACTTTAAGCCGGTATACGGCGATAGTACCTACATAAAGCAAGTCAATGAGTGTATCTGCTATTGACGAGCCCTATACAGATTGGTCAGTAAGTGAGGCTTACGGAATAGCCCCCGCGTGGGCCCAGGTACCCCTAAATATGTAAAATGTTCCAAGTGTGTGGGTTTGTGGCCTTGTCTCTGGGCTTAGCGGGGGCGGCACGAACGTGAATCTGAAGCACATCCGAGCAAGGAAATAGAAGTTATAACCGATTTCTGTGATGTTAAGTTTTGTAAAGAGACTAAATATGTGATCTTGACCTTGGGATCAGCGGGGATATGTCACAGTATGATAGTAGAGCCTTAGAGGAATGCATGCATGAAATATTAAGAATTTTAGATGAAGTTATAACATATTTCTCAGATGTAGTCTGATCAGCGGTGGTTGGACGGTCATGGATTTGGCACAGCATGGTAGTAGAGCCTTACAGGAATGCATGTGTGAAATATTAAGCATTTTAGATGAAGGAAATAGAAGTTATAACAATATTTCTCTGATGTTAAGTTTTGTAAAGAGACTAAGTATTTGACCTTGACCATGGCATCAGCGGGGGTTGGACGGTCGTGGATTTGGCACAGCATGGTAGTAGAGCCTTACAGGAATGCATGTGTGAAATATTAAGCATTTTAGATGAAGGAAATAGAAGATATAATATTTCTCTGATGTTAAGTGTAAAGAGACTAAGTATTTGACCTTGACCATGGCATCAGCGGTGGTTGGACGGTCATGGATTTGGCACAGCATGGTAGTAGAGCCTTACAGGAATGCATGTGTGAAATATTGAGCATTTTAGATGAAGGAAATAGAAGTTATAACAATATTTCTCTGATGTTAAGTTTTGTAAATCGACTAAGTATTTGACCTTGACCATGGAATCAGCGGGGGTTGGACGGTCGTGGATCTGGCACAGCATGGTAGTAGAGCCTTACAGGAATGCATGTGTGAAATATTAAGCATTTTAGATGAAGGAAATAGAAGTTATAACAATATTTCTCTAATGTTAAGTTTTGTAAAGAGACTAAGTATTTGACCTTGACCTTGGGATCAGCGGGGGTTGGTCAGTCGTGGATTTGGCACAGCATGGTAGTAGAGCCTTACAGGAATGCATGTGTGAAATATTAAGCATTTTAGATGAAGGAAAGAGAAGTTATAACAATATTTCTCTGATGTTAAGTTTTGTAAAGAGACTAAGTATTTGACCTTGACCATGGAATCAGCGGGGGCTGGACGCTCGTGGATCTGGCACAGCATGGTAGTAGAGCCTTACAGGAATGCATGTGTGAATATTAAGCATTTTATATGAAGGAAATAGAAGTTACAACAATATTTCTCTGATGTTAAGTTTTGTAAAGAGACAAAATTATTTGACCTTGACCATGGCATCAGCGGGGGTTGGACGGTCGTGGATTTGGCACAGCATGGTAGTAGAGCCTTACAGGAATGCATGTGTGAAATATTAAGCATTTTAGATGAAGGAAATAGAAGTTATAACACTATTTCTCTGATGTTAAGTTTACATACGCACGGACGCACGGACGCACGGATGGACGGACAACCTGACTCCAGTATATCCCCCCCCCCCCACATCTCGTTGCGGGGGTATAAAAATGCAGCTCGTTAACACGACTTCACAAAGGGTTATAACACAACAAATAATAGTGTAAATATTGTATACCAACACATTTATTAAGGAAGCTTGATATTATAAATGATTACATAAAACTGTCTACATATATGCAATACGACTACAATTACCATTTACCATATAACCAATATACATAAAGATGTATTATTAAATATTTGTCATTTTGTTTTATAACAGGTTTATAAGTATCATATATTAGTGTGGTACGCATGTTTTGCCATAAATATAATATCTACAAATAAAAAATGTATTATTAACTATTACTCATATTGTTTCACAACATGTTTATAAGTCTACCATATATTAATGTGGTACGCATGTATAGCCATAAATGTAATCTCTACGAATCAATAATGTTTGGTTATATGGTAAAATAAAATTACATGTACAGGGTGGTTCAAAATATATGTCTCCATTTTAAATAGACATAACTACTGTCTGTTTCACGAAAGCTGCCCAAATTTTACGGCTATATAGACAATTCAAAAACAATATTATTTTCGATAATATTAAATTAAAGGAAAATTTAAGAATGAGCCTTCTTTTTATTTCGTGAAATTCGGTCAAATATTGGTTTTATTACGAAAAATTGATTTCTCTATGGGAATTTAACATGGGGTGAAAGAGGTAAAGGAGTGTGGGATTAGTCAAAAAACGAAAAATTTTGGAAATTGACTCCGAAACCTAGCTAGATAGCTTTGATATGATCTAACTAAGAAAACAAAAGTTAAATTTTGAAAATCGGTCCAGTATTTCTAAAATTCAAAAAAAATTCCCCATGTTAAATCCCCATAGACATCTTCACTCCGTGAAGATGTCTATGGGGATTTAACATGGGGAAATTTTGTTTTCGCAATAAAATCAATATTTGACAAAATTTCACGAAATAAAAAGAAGGCTCATTCTTAATTTTTCCTTTAATTTAATATTATCAAAAGAAATCTTGTTTTTGAATTGTTTATATAGCCGTAAAATTTGGGCAGCTTTCGTGAAACAGACAGTAGTGTTCTAAGCAAGATAATCATTCAAACTAATGTTTATTACAAACTTAATATATTGCAGCATTTTGCTCATTATATATTCTAACTAATGATGTCACTACTTTTATGGTATGACGTCAGAATATTCAATGTATGATATTACTGGTATTTCAAAGAATTGATGAAAATTGGTCAAAAATTGTTATACAAATATTGAAATGCGATTGATAGCATCGGAAAATGACAAAGAAATGTTAGGAAATATCTTTATATATATTTTTATATATTTGATGATTGAAAGTATGCAGAATTATTATACTGAATGTATTACATTATCACAGCCAAAATGGCTGTGATAATGTAATAAATTCAGTATAATAAAAATTAATAAATTTATCCTTCATTTGAAAATTTCTCCCTCAAAGACTATTTCAATCATTAACCTTATACAAAGGTAGTATTATGACTGAATGATGAATCATTAAACCGATACACATCTATTCTACAGTGTATTTGATGTGTTGCAAGTAGTACTTGATTGATTGTGTCATTTTTATTTGAACAATGTATATGTAAACAAAGAACATTCATAATATATATATGTAATGACAATTATTGTCTATTATGAAGGCCAAGTAACACAAATGTTGGCCGTATGATGATATAAGTATATCCCTAACTAGCCCTAAAACTGGTTTCTTGTAAACATGTATGGAATGCATCCCTCATTTTCCAGATCGTAACTAGCTCAGTATTTGCATGTGCATAGCTTGGGAAAGGCAGGAAGTTATTCCATCAGCAAACAAAGAAACAATTGAGGAGTTGTGCATGGTTTCACCAATCAAATAGCGTTTGGACGCAAGTGATGTGTGAATATCAGATTTTTCAAAGACCGGTTATTTTTTACGTTATGTAAAAAATGGGTATTCTTTTTGAAAACCATGTATAAAGCAGATAATCTATGTGTTTTTTGAATATTATATACTGGAAAAAATGGTGAATAATTATATTTTATTCTGATATATAAATCACGATGCTTATTATTATCTACTTGTAACAGAGTGGGGACAGATATTTTGAACCACCCTGTATGTGTAATATCAGCCAGTGCAAATGATATGTCCTGTGCATGAACTATCTATAGTAACCTCGGTAACTACTCATAAAACAGGCACAAATCAAAGCAAACACATCTCATGGCTAATATCATATTTAAACATCATATTGGTATGTAATATTCTAACTATGCATATTGTATGTATTGTCAACGAGTATAACAATGTATATACAGTTTAGCGCCAGTATCTCGAATATCAGTATCTCGATGATATCCCCTATCTTGTTGATTCACTAAAGTCCCGAATTATATCCTTATTTGTTTAATATAAATTTCCTCGGCTATCTCGACCATGCCCTATCTCGTGTATGTTCTCTATCGCGACTGTTCATTCTGTCCCTCCGTATACAAATATGTTAAAAATCTCTTTGCTACCTCGATCACATAAACAAACAATAATAAACATACAAACAAACACACCTACCTCAGGTTGGTTGCTTAATTGGTCCACCTGGATATAAGTGAGTGTGTGACACGATTCATTAAGCATATCACGCCGGTCATTTAAGTAATTCACCGATAGTCGCGACGCCACCTGTTGATTAGCTTACTACCTTTGGTGATTTGATGATTGTTTACTTGTGGTGTAATGGGTAACATGATTTCATATTTTTCGCCAAATTATTTGACCATGTCACGTTATCGCTATCCCCAACCTAGTCCTATCTCGACTATATGGATGATCTCCCTTCGACTTCGAGATACTGGTGCTCGACTGTACATACCCACTCATCACCATACACATACATCTATACATGCATACCAACATACATATGCACATACATACATATATATATATATATACATATATACATACATGTATATATACTTATATACAAACACACAGACACCCACATATCTATGTAAATAACCAACCTCTCTCTTGGGATATTATCACATCTCTATCTGTAACTATGAATTAGAGAGATCTGTTATAAGTGTATGACATATCATTATTAAAACGTAAGCTGGTAATAGTAACATTCATATATGCAACCAGAATATATGGTTGCAGTGTTTTAAAGGTTTTCTTATAAATTAAGCAATATACAGTTGTGCTGGTACTACACCACCAGGGGCGGATCTAGAGGGGGTTCCGGGGTTGCACCGCCACCCACCCCCCCCCCCCCCCCCGTTCAGCCACGGAGTTTACATAAATCACAGTTTACCACCAGTTGGAGTTTAAATGCCGTAAAACACAGGAAAGTGCATTTCGAAGAGCTCAAAAATAGGACAAAACCCTAGTTGCTAATGATAACTCTTGCAATTACTCCCGTAACGTACGGGAGTAGATTGCAAGAGTTACCTTCGTAACTAGACACCCCCCACCGTTCCCCAAATGCTGGATCCGCCCCTGACCACTGCGAGGTGCTTATGCCATACATTTTATTTGTACTTATGAAATAAAAGGAATGATTTATAGGTTGTGAACAGTCTATGAACCACTATGGTCAGTAACAAATCCATTACAGTTTAATCTTATTGTGTTATACTTATGTGGTGTTTATGCAATAAAGAGATATGATTCTAGGGTAGTCCCTATTTGGTTACATCTTGGTCATATTAACCCTTACTATCAGCAAATACATTATTTTGCTATGCTTATGCAGTAAACAATCTTTTATATCCATGTAGTCAAAATATGTTTATAGTAGTTTAAATGTGTTTTATTGGTTGACACTGGTCTATGAACCCTTACTTTCAGCAAATATATGTAACAGTTTCAACGTATTTGGCTGTGCTTATGCAGTAACCAAATATATATTTCCGTGTGACCAAAAAATGGTTACAGTAGTTTTGAAGGTAATCTATAAATTAATAATTTAAACAGTGTACAGTTGTATAGGCGCCACACCACCGTGCTGCGCCCATGCTATACAGCTTTATGTCTGTGCATATACTACAAAAAACCTTGATTATAGGGTGTAAGCGGTCTGAATCATTACGGTCAACAACAAAAATCATTACAGCTTTAACTTATTTATTTAACTTATGTTATGCTTATGCTATAAAAAGAGTTGTACTGTGCTTATGCAAGACACACAAATGAATGGGTGTTTTTTGAGTAAACAGTCTATGAACTACTTCTGTCAGCAAAGCTTTAATTACAGTGTCACCTATTTATCTATGCTTATGCAAATAAAATAAAAAATGTTGAATGTAAATACATTTAACGATCGGGGTTCATCCTTACCGGAATCCCGAATGGAGACCTGGTTTGGCCCTCGCATACGTCTTTGGGATTTTGTATGTGAAAGTTGAATCTGGTTATACCCCTTATGTGAGTATTACGATATTCGTAATCCTATTTTAGGGGAAGGGGGCAAGTGACTTTAGTGTGGTATGGACCTGGCACCAGGTCAGCTTATTCTAATTTCAGGGCTGAATATATTTGTTCTCGATGTAAATATTCCGTTCTGATTTTGGGTTCCCCCCCCCCCCCCCACCCCCCCCCCCCCCTCCCCAATGCAGCAGGTTAAAACGGGATCGAACCCGTTCGCCCGGCCTTGCATGACCTTAGCTGTTGATAGACCGTTAAACACCAATAAACAAACAAACAAACAATTGCCATTCAATAAGAATTACAATAATAAACCAATAAACAAACAAGCAAACTCTAAAATGTTCATGTATGTCAATGATTGCATGAGCACATAATTATGTCCCAGAATGGTCATATGCCTTATATACAGTGGAACATCTGTAAATCGTACAGGGTATCTGGCTTAGAGAGGTTTCACTCACAGGCATTTCTGTTGGTTTGAGGGAGAAAAGCCTCTTTAAATCATACCCAATTTTACTCCGATATTAAATATCTAGAAGGTAGGACACTCGCAATCTCAATAATTCATTAATTGTAATGCGCACGAAGAGCCGGGCCCAAGGAAAATACTCCACTTCCGTTGGTTGAAAAGAGGGCGAGTGTCTTACCTTCTAGATATTTAATATCGGAGTAAAATTGGGTATGTTTTAAAGAGGCTTTTCTCGTTCATACCACAGAATGCCTGTGGGTTCACTGTATTATGAAAACGCATACAAAATCCAATATCATCTCAAATCAGATTTGAAATCATGAACTGATTAGCTGTAGATATGCAACCGAGCCTAAAACGGATATTAACACAGGATTCCCACTGGTCCTTAAATTCCTGGAAAGTCATGGAATTTGGAAAAATGGATTCCAGGCCTGGAAAGTCATGGAATTTGCATCTTTTTCGGAAAAGGTTATTGAAAGTAATGGAATTTGGATTCCAGTACAATTATTGGTGTTTTTGAGGAAATTTCAGTGCAATTTCCTGATTTTGAGCCAAACGATTTGTTGTGGTAAGGGCACCTGACACAAAATCAGGAGTTTGTAAATTCAGAACTGAATTACTACTCACCCCAACACAGGTGTATGCCAGGCTCGAAATGGCTCAAGGTATGAGTCGAAACTCATGGAATTTGGTCTTCCCAAAATAGTGGTTACCCTGTTAACGGCGTACACAAGTAAAACAAAATATTTTACACTATTTACACATAAACATACTTATTCTATTTTAAATTAGCATGTCAGGTTTTGGCACTGTCTCGTATCAATACAACGTTGGAAAGTAATATTCCTAACTGCTTGAGTTTTTTTTTGTCGCGCCCGCTTGCGGACAGCGCGATATAATCAGAACATTGGCGTACGTACATGTACATGTATGTGCATCCGGGTTAAAGTTTGTGGTTGAAGTTTTTAGTCTACAATCGGCGCTTTTTCCATGATCGTCCGCGTCGTTGTAATAACAACAACAACATGGCTTGTCCCATATTTGATTGATTTAAATTGAATATTTTATTGAAGAAGTGAAGTTACGAATCACGATTATTGATTGATTTATTTTGATTGATTTATATATCTGATTGATGTTTATATTTGACTTATATATTTGATTGATTTTTATATTTGATTGACTTATAGTCGTCGCTTTTTCCGTCGTCGTCCGCGTCCGAAATGTCAAAAAGTTTGTACAAGCTTGGTCATCGTGGTATAACTTTAATATTACTTGACAGATTGCTTCTATAGTTGGACACTTGATACATGTGAGCATTTGGAACACACTCATGCCGCCATTAACATGACCTTCACCTTTTTGACCTTCACATGGTTGTGGAAACATATTGAGCCCTTTTTTTTTATTTTTTTTTTTGTCAAAATGTTTTTCTTCAACCTTGACGGTTTTTGTATTGGAAACATGCACTTCTCTTACGTTTTGTGTGATGCTTACTTTAGCTCATGCCCATGATCCTGTTACGGTCAAATACCTCGGCAGGCGCGACACCGCTTCTGTGGCGGAATTCTTGTTTTCGATATACATGTACTATCAAAGCCTCGGCGGGCATGACATGCGGACCGAGGCCATCTAGTTTTATCTTATTTGAGAAATATTGATCATATGTTCCAGTTTTTCAGAGAAGTGTGTTTGTCTAATGTCGCCGTACAAAATACAATATAATATTCGAAGAGCAATGCAAAAACAGCATACACGCTCTTCAATGGGCAACGCTCCTCTTTACCTACAGTATAGAAATAGAGGATCTATTCTTACATGAGTGATAATTTAGTGGGTGGGTTCATGGGATTTTTTTAATTGGGATTTTTTTTTAGTTTCTTTCACTACCCGCACAACGGGAATGTAGCACCTTTCCGGATCATTTTCCAATCTTGCCCATGGGCTCCCCAGACATAAAACAACCAGGGTATTGGCTTTGCGCATCTGTTGAAGCGCGTATCCAGTGTAAGGAAAATCGTACGTCTGCTCATTAATAATTATTTCCACCCTATTTTGCCTCATTTCATCCCCATGTTCATATTGATTTACATAAAAGCGCATGTTGTTTTTGCTTGCACTGATCGCATCAACCGATGGACAGTTGGTGCCTGGTTCAACATACGTACTATTAATCACATTGTTTTGAAATATATGTTCAATGTCTGTTGCTAGCGGACATAGGGCATTATACAGGTCGAAGTGTTGCTCGTTTAAGAGAGTTGGTATCTGTTCAACGGTAACAGTTTCGGTATTGTGCGGTAGCTCAGGTCGAATGTTCTCAAGCGTGGGCCTGAACTGATAACGGCGATCAACAATCAGTTGTCGATTCCTCTCCCAGGATAGTTCCCGCCGATAGATGGGCCGTTTAATGAGGCCCATGTCGTCGATCCCGAAATAACAGCTGCCACCCGGCATAAACGAATTCGTGAAAATCGTTAACAGTACACCATTCTTGTCAGCCTGTAAGTAATAATTGTAGTTCATATATTGATTTGTTTGTAAATTAATATCGAGCGAGCATATCGAGCGAATAATTTGTGCAATAAAATTCCAATATGTGAACTATGACTATCTTATTGTAGACCCAGTCCAATCATTGTGCATGTCTGTTGGAATGAAGCCCCACCCATAAACGTACTTTTGAATTCCGATGCTAAGTACTACGTACGTTATTTGGCGGTTAGACATCGAATAGATCGAGCACACGCAGTGACCTGGTCTGCGTCATGGGAAATTACGTACCCGAAAACGCAAATCGGACGGACTGATGGACGAATGGACAGTGGTATACCATCATACGTCCCGTTCTTTTTCAAATGGTCGAACACAAAAATGGGAACTCTTTTTAGAGCACAACATTTAAAATGGCCGCCAACGCCATTTTGAAATATATAAAGTTCAATATCTCTGTTATGAGATAAGCAAGAAACACAAATGAGGTGTCGTTTCCAAATAATTATTAAAGGCCAACAATACTGGTATCGTTATCTTTTAGTGTGGACCTTCCAATCCAAGATGGCTGCCGTCTGTCATCGTAATACATAATACTCCATATTGTTCGTGGGAGCTAAGATAAAAATATTTAAAGTACTGAAAAAACTGAAACTGTATCGCCAGAAACAAAAAGTGGGAACGTATGCCTGCCCCACACAGATGATGTTCCCATTGGCAGCCTTTATAACAATCTTGATCTGGTGTGGGGTGCCCTAACACACATCAGATCATTTAGCCCATACCCTATTAAGGCGCATAACTTGATCCAACTATCAGATACACTTTACGAATACTGGAGGGCCAGACCAGGGGGCAGCTTCACTACACTTCGTACGACTAAAATGTTCGTAAGTGCAAAAGTATGATAGTCTGTAAATGTCACATTAATATTTTTTTATTGTAAACAATTATTGGATTTACATTTATTTAGCATAGGCTGCATATGCATATGCAGCCTATGCTCAATAAATGTAAATACATCAATTTAAATTTGCAGACCATCCTAAATTTGCAATTACGAACATTTCAGTCGTACGAAGTTTAGTGAAACGGGCCCCTGGTGCAAAATAGGGAATCGTAAAGGATGAATCCCATCGTAAATGTTACCATACATTGCTCCCAGCCAAAGCAATTTGATGTTGGTAATACAATAATGACCTTATACATGAAACCTGGGTTACCATTTTAACAAATCTGAATGAGCATCAGGGGTCGATCAATTCTGTAATGTTTCGTTCAGATCGGCTTGTCAGTTCATGAGAAAATGGTTAAGAATATGACCCACCTTTGGGATTGTGCCCATCTTGGATTGTGTGGCGCTGCCAATTTTATTAGCCAGGTTTTTGGAAAAAAAATCCAGGCTATTGGATTGGCGAAAGCCGGGCGGGCGGGTGGGCGGCGGGCGGCGGGCGGCGGGCGGCGGGCGGCGTCCACAATAAATGTTAAGTTTTCGTGTTTGAGTCCATTTCTTTGTTACTGTACCACCTAGGACCACCAAACTTTCACAGCTTCATAATCAAGGGGTGCCCACCACGTATCACATGTTATTGTTTTTTTTTAACTTGACCAATTTTTTCCGCGCAGTCGACTTAGCCATTTTCAACGTTAAGTTTCGCGTTTACAATGTTAAGTTTTTGTGTTTAATCCATTTCTTTGGTACTGTACCACCTAGGACCACCAAACTTTCACAGCTTTATAATCAAGGGTGCCCACCACATATCACTACCAACATGTTACTTTTTTTTTAACTTGACCCATTTTTTCCCGCGCAGTCGACTTAGCCATTTTCAACGTTAAGTTTTCGCGTTTGCAATGTTAATTTTTTGTTTTTGTTAAAAAAATTTTTAAGTCCATTTCATTTGGGTACTAGTAACCACCTAGGACCAACCAAACTTTCACAGCGTTTCATAATCAAGGGGTACCCCGGGGGGGGGGGGGGGGGGGGGGCCCTTTGACCACATATCACCTATCCAACATGTTTACTTTTTTTTACTTGACGCCATTTTTTCCGCGCAGTCTGAAACTTAGCCATTTTCAACGTTAAGTTTTCGCGTTTACAATGTTAAGTTTTTGTGTTTAAGTCCATTTCTTTGGTACTGTACCACCTAGGACCACCAAACGTTCACAGCTTCATAACCAATGGGTGCCTACCACATACAACTATCCAACATGTGACCATTTTTTACCTTCATTCATATTATTTCTACGTAATTGACTTAGCCATTTTCAACGTTAACTTTTTAACGTACGTCTGGTTAAAGTTTTTTGGTTAAAACTTTTTCGTTATACTATATCTCTGCAACTGCTTCACCCATTACCTTAAAACTTCACATGGGTGTTTATCATCGTCCATATTTTCATTCTAACCCCCAACAGTGCGGCCCCTGTGCGCAATGTCAAGGTCAAATTACTTTGAATTTATTTGTTAAAGTTTTTTCGTGTACTATATCTCTGCAACTGCTTCACCCATTACCTTGATACTTCACATGGGTGTTTATCATCATTGTCGCACCCGCTTGCGGAAAGCGCGATATCGTCGGCATTTTGGCATACGTCCGTCCGTCCGTCCGTCCGTCCGTACGTCCATACGTCCGTGCGTCCGGTTAAAGTTTTTTCGTTAAAGTTTTTCCATCTACTATATCTATTTTTTTAGTGTCAATGCCTCGCCCCAAGGCGCGACATGCAGGCCACGGCCATCTAGTCTACAAAAAGTGGGTATAATTATGTTATCCAAGTGTCCATGCTCAGCTGTTTCAATAACGGTACTGGGTTTCTCACGACAGGCTGCAGCCATTGAAATAGTTGTATCTACGTCCAAGGATATAACCTGCTGTCTCTTGGACATGGATGCCGCGCCTCCTGTGTTGCTTATATCTCTCGCCTGTGTTGTTGCCTTATTTCTTTTGTTGACAGTTTCATCTTCCACAACGCTGTCATTCATATGTGCTCCGAGTTGTTTCACCTTCTTTGATGCAATTGCGTCTGACTTGAGGATATACTTGACTGTTGCTTTATCAGCATTTTCGATGGGTGTGTCAATGTCGTCCTCAGATTCAGGCAAATCTTTGTAGTCTTCTCCTCGCCTAAACTTATAGTCCTTATACAGGATGTATGACAAACCAATGAGACAGGGGACCAGAAACACCGTCCCTGCCAGTACACCAATTACTATCTTCATATTACTGATTTCTACAGGGTGGCATTTCTCATCGAGCACTTGTGTAGCGTTGGCTAGCACTTGTATACAGACTCTGTTCTCACCACTGTCCAGCTCCTGACTGAATGTCATGTGTGTGGCTGTTTTGTGCAAAACCGGGGACTGATAAACTATCTCGTTGTCATCACCGTAAATCATTGCTTGAAATCCGTATATCTCCTGAGAGACATTGAGTTTCCAAGAGATGTCAATTTCATCATTGTTGGTCTGGATTTCAACTTTAAACTGGTTATGGATATCATCCCTATCATTGCTTGTACTGGGCTCCTTGGCTGAACTGGTGTGTGTATATATAAGGAATGCTACTCCGAAGTACAGGCTGATAGACATCTTTGGTTTGCTGTACGTCATTCCTGAAATGAGACAATTATGGTAATACATGACTTGTTTTTGATTTGCTAGTATAAACAAAATTAGTCTGACTATGTGAGGAAACTTTCAGTAAATAACAAAACTTTCAAAAGCTTCAACTTCAGTGTTAATCCCCTCAATGTCAGGTTATGGATGCTAAAATAGATTGTTAATTATCCCCTCATCGATAGGAAAGAGGGGATATAGGTTTAGTCCATGTATGTACATACGGGCGTACGTTATTGACACCTTTCATTTTTGTTATGCCTGCTTTAGCATAAGGTGTGACTATAGTCTGCAGTTTTTCCGTCGTCATCTGTGTCAACAAATGTCAAAAAGTTTGTACAAGCTTCTTCATCATGATATAACTTTAATATTGCTTGACGGATTGCTTCAATATTTGGACACTTGATACATGGGAGCATTGGGAACACACGCATGTTTCCAGTAATATGACCTTGATCTTATTGACGTTCAGATTTTTGCGGAAATACTTAGCCATTTTATTGTCAAAATGTTTGTACAAGTTTCTCCATCACCATGTAAGTTTAATATTACTTCATGGATTACTTCAATATTTGTACACTTGATACATGTAAGCAATTGGAACACACTCATGTCACCGTTAACATGCCACTGACAATGTTGACCTTCACATGGTTCTGGAAACACTTAGCCATTTTTTTTAAGTCAAAAGTTGTGTACAAGTTTATTAATTATCATATAACTTTAATATTACTTCATGGATTGCTTCAATAATTGTACACTTAACACATGTGAGCATTTGGAACACACTCATGCCACCATTACCATGACCTTGGAAATTTTGACCTTCACATGGTTGTGGAAACACTTTTTTTATGTCAAAAATCGTTCTTCAACCTTGACCTTTTTATATACGACCGTTTTTAAAAAACGGTAACGTATTATGTTTTACCGCACGGCGGGCGGGCGGGTGGTGGGTGGGCGGGTGGGCGGGTGGGTGGCTGAAGAAAAAGCTCGTAGTTCGTGTACAGAACTCCTCCGAAATCGTTCAGTCGCTCGATCTGAAACTATACACATGTCTTACTACATATTGAAGATGTGCACCTTGGTGTTTTTTATGCCGAAAAAATATGACTAAAAATATCACCTTTTTAACTTAGCCATTTTTTCTACATTTTTAGCCAGGTGTTTTTTTTGAAAAAAAAATCCAGGCTATTGGATTGGCGAAAGCCGGGCGGGGGCGGGCGGGCGGGCGGGCGGGCGGTTGGGCGGGCGGGCGGCGGGCGGCGGCGGCGTCCACAATCAATGTTAAGTTTTCGTGTTTGAGTCCATTTCTTTGTTACTGTACCATCTAGGACCACCAAACGTTCACAGCTTCATAATCAAGGGGTGCCCACCACGTATCACTATCCAACATGTTACTTTTTTTTTTAAATTGACCCATTTTTTCCGCGCAGTCGACTTAGCCATTTTCAATGTTAAGTTTTCGCGTTTACAATGTTAAGTTTTCGTGTTTAAGTCCATTTCTTTGGTACTGTACCACCTAGGACCACCAAACGTTCACAGCTTCATAACCAATGGGTGCCTACCACATACAACTATCCAACATGTGACCATTTTTTTACCTTCACCTATTATTTCTACGTAATTGACTTAGCCATTTTCAACGTTAACTTTTTAACGTACGTCTGGTTAAAGTTTTTTTGGTTAATTAAAACTTTTTCGTTATACTATATCTCTGCAACTGCTTCACCCATTACCTTAAAACTTCACATGGGTGTTTATCATCATCCATATTTTCATTCTAACCCCGAACAGTGCGGCCCCTGTGCGCAATTGTCCAACAAGGTCAAATTTTTACTTTGTAATTTATTTGTTAAAGTTTTTTCGTGTACTATATCTCTGCAACTGCTTCACCCATTACCTTGATACTTCACATGGGTGTTATCATCATTGTCGACACCCCGCTTGCGGAAAGAGCGATATCGTCGGCATTTTCGCATACGTCCGTACCGTCCGTCCCCGTCCGTCCGTACGTCCGTGTGTCCGTTTTTTAAAGTTTTAAAGTTTTTTCGTTAAAGTTTTTCCATCTACTATATCTATTTGTTTAATGTCCATGCCTCGCCCCAAGGCGCGACATGCAGGCCACGGCCATCTAGTCTACAAAAAGTGGGTATAATTATGTTATCCAAGTGTCCATGCTTGGAAAAAACCTGGCCTTCGTGGCTTTGCCTCGTTTCTTGTTAAATTTGAAAAGGATTCAGCGAAGAATCATATATGGAAAAATTTGACCTACATCCGCCAAGCGGTTCATGAGATATAGTAATTTGAAATTGGTAACTGATATGCATTACTGCAAAAGTATAAATATTACTGCAAACGAAGTATACGTTAGATCACGGTTCGTCCGCATGTACGAGGAGATAATCCGCGAGCTTTAGCATACATGCGGACAAGCGTGATCTAACTTTGTATCACATCCTCATGCACATACCTTGCTCACGAGCTGTGTTAATACAGAAACAACACCCGGAAATGTGTCAAAGATGTTATAATAAATATTAGCCGTCAACTTTGAAAATATTGAATCACGTGACATGCAGTGATTTGGTTGGCTAATAGAAAATGACATCAGCCTCCAGTATGCGTGGAAGTGATTGAAACATTTTCCAAGATGGCGGCTAATATTTATTGATAATCAGGAAGTGAATTGTGTTTAATTTAAATATATATTACGAATACAATATATGCCGAAACCCCACCCCAAACAGTGGTTTCGACACGCTGTAACACGTTGTATAGGCGAGTGACTGTTTGTGGGATATTCGTACAACGGTGGCAATGGGACTTTTTTATCTTCTAAAATGTATATAGTTTATACACCAGGCGCGTTTTGGTATATTGTTCAGAAAGGCGTTTCATGTATGTACACACAATAATTGACCATAGAAACACCTGTGATTGTAATACGTTTTGCGTCGCTTGACTGTGTTTTGTTAATAGTGCATTTGAATAATATAGTATCTGCTCACTCATGCACTGATAAATGTCGCTGATATATGGTAGGCTACCCATATCGTCCGTACCCATTTTACCGGACACCCTCGTAAACGCAAAATTTGCATTCTCGCACGAGATGTTTGTTCCTGGCAATTAAGGTGGTCATTTCCAGTTGTCAGGTGCGAAGACTTCCCATAAAAAATTAGTAAACTATTAAATCAAATTGTTTTCATACCTGCCAAATTATGTTGACACCTGTATGACGTGGGGAAAACCCTTGTACATACCTGTGGTACATCTCCCGCCATTGCTTCCGCCATTGTCGTAGTGACTCTCTAGATCTAGAGACGGGACCTTGTACGATAATCTTGTCTCACTGTACGTCCTGTTAACCTGCTGATAATGTAAGAAGCTAATTCAGCAAGCATGCGTGTCTTAACTCGATAAGGTACAACTTTCTATTCACAATGTCCCGGTTACCTCAAATAATTTCTGACGAATTATGAAGCAATGTGTTGCAAAATGTAACGCATCAGTAAGATAATAATGTTTGCTTCCTTGTATCAATTCAGACGTGGGCTCGGGCGCATTTACGGCGAACACCTTAAAGATACATGCCTACGGAGCCCCGCAGGGGACGTACAATTATTTTGTTTATTAACTCGTTCCCAAAAAATAACAATTTGTTCCCTCAAATTAACAATTCGTTCCCACGAATTATATACATATATATATAATTCGTTACCACGAATTAGCATTCGTTCCCTCAATTTAACAATTCGTTCCCACGAAATAACAATTCGTTCCCACGGGAACGAATTGTTAATTCGCGGGAAGGAATTGTTATATCATGTGAACGAATTGTTAATTCGAGGGAACGAATTTTTTAATTGAGGGAACGAATTGTCATTTTGTGGGAACGAATTGTTAATTCGAGGGACCAAATTGTTATATCATGGGAACGAATTGTTAATTCGAGGGAACGAATTGTTAAATTAAGGGGAACGAATTAATAAAAGAAAATCATGTCACCTGCGGGGCTCCGTACATGTCCACTCAGTAGGCATAAACTGTTCTTTATGTCAGCGTCATCATCTGAGACATTTTCTGGCGAACATTCATTTACCATTACCCCACGTATTGACTGGCATTATTATACATTTTATATCAGATATAAATTTCCACACTGGGAAATAACCCAGGGGGCGATAACCCTGTTTCCTTAAAATGCTAACGGAAATAGCATGCCTCATATGCATATGAAAATAGCCTGATACCACCGCGCGTCACTATCAGTAAAATAAATATTACAAAATGATTATATCTGTATAGTGGGCACTCTTAATTTTAAGAACTGGTGGAATAGTGACATAATTATACACTTATATAATTCCTATAATGAACAGTTTGTACCTACTGAGTGGGCATGAACACCTTGAAGTCCAAGATGGCGTCCAACATGGCGGTCACTTAGCTGAGAAATTCATGGGTGCCACTTCCAATACACAAGCAGCCATTCGTTGGCATGATTTGTATTTATTTTGTACAGAACGTTTAACAGGAATGATAATATTCATTTATATACAATGTAGTCTATGATGATGGACTTGACGTTTGACCAATTGGTACCACTCCAAGGTAATAAACGGGACATATATTTTTGGACTGATGAACAGAATGCACCTTTGTTTAAAATGCTATTGCCGTTGTGGGTTTAAACCTGGACTTCCACATCCCAGCTTGTAATATAAAAGTGTCTACTCGTTGTGTTTTTTGTGGCATTATGCCATGCAAAGTTCTTCCTCTGCGTCCGCGGGAGGGTATGTTTTGAGAGTGGTTCTATGAAAAAACAAACCGAACCCCGGTCCCATAGATAGCGACGATTTGCTGGATTTGTCATTTAGTTCCATTCTGTCTACGTCATTCACCCAAGAATCAGCGTCCGAAATAATTTTATCAGATGATCTATCTCACCACTTGTCATTCGTACATTGTAACGTTCAAAGCATGTACTCAAAACTAGACACGTTACGCACTGAGCTCAAAGACTTTGATATAATAGATTTTACAGAGACATGACTTGGCGACGAAAATAAAACAGATGATATGCTGTTTTACAATTTTAAATCTCCAGAAAGGAAAGATAGACAAGGCGATAGGCACGGAGGTGTTATTCTATATGTTAGAGACACACTATTCCATAAGTGTAGGCGAGACCTCGAGCTCCCTAGCATTGAATAAATTTGGATTGAAGTTGTGTCAGATAAGAAATCTTTCTTATTTAGCGTCTTTTACAGGCCCCCGAATGTTAATGCTGTATATGGTAATAGTATCAAGACCCAATTCATATGGCGACAGATACTGGCCATAGAGATATTGTAATTGTTGGCGAGTTTAACTATAATACTTTGAACTCACAATCCAATAGAAAGTTGACTTCAATTTGTACTCAGTTTTCACTGTCGCAGTGTATTTCCTCTCCAACTCACTTCACCGAGCATTCTGAATCAATCATCGACTTATTGTTTGTATCAAATAGAGACAACATCGTTAGCAGCGGAGTAGGAGATCCATTTTTGCCACAAGATACACGTTTTCATTGTCCTATATATGGCTTCCTAAAATTTTCGAAGCATAAATTTAAACCGTTTAAGCGCAAAATATGGCAATATGAGCTTGGAGACTACGACATGTTACGCAGAGAAATATCAACCACAAACTGGGACAACCTAAAATCTGAAAATATAAATGAATACGCCCATAATGTAATTAATAAAGTCATGTCTCTTGCCCAAGAATATATACCTAACAAAGAAATACTTGTTCGACAATCTGATTTACCATGGATAACCACTACTATTAAGAGAATGATCAGGAAGCGGAAACGATTATATCATAAAGCAAAACAATCAAATAACCATTCACATTGGTTAAAATTTCGAAGTTTCAGGAATGACGTTATTTCAGCAATTCGGGAATCAAAGAAAGATTACCACACTGGGATACATAACAAATTAAAATCAGGTCAACTCCGTTCAAAAGATTGGTGGTCTACTTTGAAACATTTTATATGCGAGAATGAAAATAAAACAATCCCATCACTTCAACATAATGGATCAATAATCGACGATAACACGGGGAAAGCTAACATTTTAAATATCTTTTTCCGTGATCAAACTCTTTTACAAGAACCTCCTGTTCCTTCACCCATAGTAACGCCTTATGCAATAACCAGTAGACTTGAAACTATCACCCTTAACGAAACGGAAATACAAACAATCCTTTCTAATTTGCCCATAGGTAAAGCCTCTGGACCAGATGGCTTGAATAATCGTATACTTAAAGAAACAAAGTACGAATTAGCAGCTCCCCTAAAAGACCTTTAACAAATCAATTGAATGTGGATTATTTCCAGACGTATGGAAAGAGGCCAATGTGTGCCCGATATTTAAAGCTGGAGATTCTTCTCTCACTTCGAATTATCGTCCCATCTCCCTTCTTAACACTGTTAGTAAAGTTCTTGAGAGGGCGGTTTTCAAGTATTTGTACAATCATTTTAATGACAATAATATATTAACACCATTACAGTCCGGGTTTGTACCTGGCGACTCAACTGTAAACCAACTGACATTCCTTTACAATACATTCTGTCGTGCATTAGACGATGGAAAAGAGGTGAGGGTGGTATTCTGCGACATAAGCAAAGCATTTGATAGAGTTTGGCATACAGGTCTTCTTTTGAAGCTGAGAGCCGCAGGTGTTACTAATAATATTCACGACTGGCTTAAAAGTTATCTTAATAATCGCAAGCAAAGGGTTGTATTACCAGGTGTTTATTCTAACTGGAACCAAATGAAGGCTGGCGTCCCGCAAGGATCTATTCTCGGCCCTTTGTTATTTCTATTATATATAAACGATATTGTTGCGGACATAAATTCTAATATTCGACTTTTCGCAGACGACACCAGTTTGTATCTTATTGTTGATTCGCCAGCAACAGCATCCATGTATATAAACAACGATCTCGATATAATTACTAACTGGTCTAATACCTGGCTTGTATCATTTAATCCAAGGAAAACTGAATCACTACTTATAACACTTAAGCGTAATAGAGAAGTACATCCCCCAATCCTCATGAATAATGTTAATGTCTCAGAAGTTGATAGTCACAAGCATCTAGGTTTGTATTTTAATAACGAGGGAACATGGCACCAACACATAGACTACATAACCGGAAAGGCATGGCGTAGGATCAATGTTATGAGAAAATTAAAATACATTCTAGATAGAAAATGCCTTTACATAATTTATCTTACTTTTATTAGACCGGTATTAGAATATGCGGCTGTCGTCTGGGATAATTGTAACCAGTATGAGAAGGATGCCCTCGAAAAAATTCAGATTGAAGCAGCACGTATCGCTACAGGTGCCACTCGGCTTGTTTCAATCGAGTCCTTATAATATATTATATAGAAACCTGCTGGGAAACATTAGGAAATAGACGTCACTCCCATAAATTGTCCCTATTTTACAAAATGAAAAATTGCATCTCACCCGGTTACTTGGTCGATGTGCTTCCACCGGAAATAGATACGTCCCGTTACAATTTACGAAACCCTGAGAATATACAGATTTTACTGTCCAGAACCACCCTTTATTATAACTCGTTTCTACCATCCACAATCCGGGAGTGGAACTCTCTTCCAGATGACACACGGAACGCCCCATCATTTAATTGTTTTAAAACCAAAATAAAAACAAATACCGGAGAGGTCCCAACCTACTACTACAGTGGTACTAGGTATGTCCAGGTATTACACACACGTCTTAGAACGAAATACAGTTCTCTCAATCATGATTTATATCGTAAGAACATTATTGACTCGCCCAACTGTAAGTGTGGACAAGTTGAAAATGCCACCCATTTCTTTTTCCACTGCACTCAATATGGAGCACATAGAGCTAAACTAATAGACGACATACACACGTTTTGCCAACCCACCCTCCACACTATACTCTATGGCAACAGACAACTTGACAATAACTCCAATTAAGCCATTTTCGCATCAGTTAAACTATTCATACAAAACACCGGTCGTTTTTAATGCACCATATAATGATGCCTGCGTGTGCACATGCTTATCACTAACTGACTTGGGGTGGCGATAACTGGGCATGGCTTGGTGTGGGAACAAGTCTCCAACTCCTATTGTGGCTTGCTTCTTTCCTTATTTATTTCCATTTCATGTATCACGTAATTGACTATATAGAACCTATTGCCTGTACATTTGTGTCAATACTATATTTTTCGAAATTGATATTGAAACCAGAACAACTTATAATCCAGAAAATATCAATTATCACATAATATAAACTGTTCTAAAACTGATGGCAGGAATGTCTTGGTTTCGGCATCCTATGATATCTAGTCACATGTAGAAGGGCGGTCACCCTAAACACCCCAAAGGCTGGTAAAGGCTACAAAGGCTACAAAGGCTGTTCGAAGTTGCTTGTACGTCCGTTAGCGGATATTTTTACCATACATTGTCATTTAATTGACTGAATTAGTATGTGTTATGATCATTTTAATCATTTTAATCATTTGAATGCAATAATCTACCACAAATATACGTGTTTTGGTAAATTATCTAAACGCGCACCTGCGCAGATCGGGCCGCGCGGAATTGAACAAAGAGTGATTAACACCTATTAACATATCGTTTAGCAGGTGCAGCTAAACACCGATTATACTTATTATTGCATTATTATTAATATAAGTCATGATCGATCAACGACATTCATTTAAACATGCTTTATGCAACACATTACGTGAACAGGTCGAATGCCGAATTTTGAGACATCAGTTGTCTACCTTGAAAATGGGTATCCACACGGTGATGAAAATATGTTTATGAGCACTATGTACGGCTCTGCAACGAATATTTCCTTAGATTGCGGAAGCAAAATCTTTTATTTACACGGCCGAATAAACGTGTACATTGTAACTAGTTGTAAATGACATTTACGCTAGCTGACATGTTCCCGTCAATTAACCCATAGTATTTAGCACAGTTTATTCCACGAACATTTTCGTTCCCATTTCCTGTATTTGTAATTAACGTAATTACGTCAATTATTGGCAGTAAACTGTTCCTTTTGAAATTTAAAATTAAACTATCAGGAGGAGATAAACGGGACGTATAACACGGCAAACTGTTATTACACTTTCTGAAACCAACGTAAAAACAGTTCACAGAGTAAGCCAGATGGCCGACGGCAGTACCAAGGCTATATTCATAGAAAATAGTTCACAAAGGCTGACAGATGGTACCACAAAGGCTACACTGACATAGAAAATGGTCGACAAAGGCTGACAGATGGTAAAAAAAAGGCTACATTCACATAGAAAATAGTCGACAAAGGCTGGCAGATGGCATCACAAAGGCTGCATCGACATAGAAAATAGTCGACAAAGGGTAATAGATGGTACCACAAAGGCTACATTTACATCGACATAGAAAATAGTCGACAAAGGCTGACAGATGGTACCACAAAGGCTACATTCACATAGAAAATAGTCAACAAAGGCTGACAGCTGGCACCACAAAGGCTGCATCGACATAGAAAGTAGTCGACAAAGGGTAATAGATGGTACCACAAAGGCTACATTCACATAGAAAATAGTCGACAAAGGCTGACAGATGGTACCACAAAGGCTGCATCGACATAGAAAATAGTCGACAAAGGGTAATAGATGGTACCACAAAGGCTACATTAACATAGAAAATAGTCGACAAAGGCTTACAGATGGCACCACAAAGGCTGCATAAACATAGAACATAGTCGTACGTCACACCGTACGGAAACACGTGATCCCACACAATCACAAAATGAAAACTATAGGATCGGCGCTGTTCATTCGTACTTTCCCATTGGCGTCGCCAGGGGGGGGGGGGGGGGGGGGGGGGTTGCGGGGGGTTGCGGGGGGTGGGGGGTTGTGCGAACGCAACCCCTTCTCATTTTGTCCTTTTTATATATATATATATAAACAAATGTATATATCACCCATATATATATCTATATATATATATATAGATTTGTCGTTATCTCATGAGCAAGTGAATAATTATGTTCGGTAAACAACACACTGTGATTCGCAGGCATACGCTATCACAATAAGCTACGCCCCTATACCACTCGCAAGTTCGTATGCTATTTTTCATTTAACAATTAGACGTGTAGACACACTTATCATGCTCATACGTTATTTATCATTTCAGATTTTGCAAATATGTGTAATTCACAACGCGCATAAATCAGATTCAATGCCTATGAAATAACCAGGATAACTCCTTTTAGAGCATCTACTATCCAAACATGTGGTTCCTCCAGTCGGCCTTTGTGGTCTATATAATAAGTACATATAGCCTTTGTGGTTCCTCCAGTCAGCCTTTGTCGTCTATATAAGCAGTATAGCCGTTGTGATCCCTCCAGTCGGCATTTGTCGTGTACATAATAAGTAAATATAGCCTTTGTGGTTCCTCCAGTCAGCCTTTGTCGTCTATGTAATCAGTATAGCCTTTGTGATCCCTCCAGTCGGCCTTTGACGTCTATATAATAAGTACATGTAGCCTTTGTGGTTCCTCCAGTCGGCCTTTGTGGTCTATATAATAAGTACATATTGCTTTTGTGGTTCCTCCAGTCAGCCTTTGTCGTCTATATAATAAGTACATATAGCCTTTGTGGTTCCTCCAGTCAGCCTTTGTCGTCTATGTAATCAGTATAGACTTTGTGATCCCTCCAGTCGGCCTTTGTCGTCTATATAATAAGTACATATAGCCTTTGTCGTTTCTCCAGTCAGCCTTGGCCGTCTATATAATAATTACATATAGCCTTCGTGATCCCTGCAGTCGGCGTTTGTCGTCTATATAATAAGTAAATATGGCCTTTGTGGTTACTCCAGTCGGCCTTTGTCGTCTATATAATAAGTACATGTAGCCATTGTGGTTCCTCCAGTCAGCCTTTGTCGTCTATATACTAAGTACATGTAGGTTGTGTGGTTCCTCCAGTCGGCCTTTGTCGTCTATATAATAAGTACATATAGCCTTTGTGGTTCCTCCAGTCAGCCTTTGTCGTCTATATAATAAGTACATATAGCCTTTGTGGTTCCTCCAGTCAGCCTTTGTCATCTATGTAATCAGTATAGACTTTGTGATCCCTCCAGTCGGCCTTTGTCGTCTATATAATAAGTACATATAGCCTTTGTCGTTTCTCCCAGTTAAGCCTTGGCCGTCTATATAATAATTACATAAGCCTTCGTGATCCCCTGCAGTCGGCGTTTGTCCGTCTATATAATAATAAAGTAAATTGGCCTTTTGTGGTTACTCCAGTCGGCCTTGTCGTTATTATAATAAGTACATGTAGCCATTGTGGTTCCTCCAGTCAGCCCTTTGTCGTCATATATAAGTACTGTAGTTGTTTGGGGTTCCTCCAGTCGGCCTTTGTTCGTCTATTATAGTACATATAGCCTGGTTCCTACCTCCAGTCAGCCTTTGTTCTCGTTTATTATAATGAGTACTATATACCTTTGTGGTTCTAAGTCAAAGCTTTGGATCCTCGTTTATAATAATGGAGTACTTTGTAGCCTGGTTCCTCCAGTCAAGACCCTTTTGTCGTCTACCCATAATAGTATCATAGCCTTTGTGGTTTCCTCCAGTCACCTTTGTCGTTTTATATAATGAGTACATATAGCCTTTGTGGTTTCCTCCAGTCAGCCTTTGTCGTTTATATAATAGTACAATGTATATAGCCTTTTGTTTGTTCCTCCAGGTCCCACCTTTTGTCGTTTAATAATAGTACATAGCCTTTGTGGTTTTCCTCCATCAGCCTTTTTGTCGTGTACAATAAAATAAGTACATAATCAGCCTTTGTGTTTCTCCAGTCAGCCTTTGTCGTCATATAAAATAAAAGTACATGTAGCCTGTGTGGTCCTCCAGTCGGCCTTTGTAGTCTATATAATAATTACATATAGCCTTTGTGATCCCTCCAGTCGTCATTTGTCGTGTACATAATAAGTGCATATATAGCCTTTGTGGTTCCTCCAGTCAGCCTTTGTCGTGTATATAATAAGTACATGTAGCCTTTGTGGTTCCTCCAGTCGGCCTTTGTCGTCTATATAATCAGTACATATAGCCTTTGTGATCCCTCCAGTCGGCATTTGTCGTGTACATAATAAGTACATATAGCCTTTGTGGTTCCTCCAGCCCGCCTTTGTCGTCTATATAATAAATACATATAGCCTTTGCGGTTAGTCCGGTCGGCCTTTTTCGTCTATATAATAAGTATATATAGCCTGTGTGATCCCGTCAGTCGGCCTTTGTGGTCAATATAATAAATAAATATATCCTTTGTGGTTCCTCCAGTCAGCCTTTTTCATTTATATAATAAGTACATATAGCCTTTGTGGTGCCTCCAGTCAGCCTGTGTCGTCTATATAATAATTACATATAGCCGGTGTGATCCCTCCAGTCGGCCTTTGTGGTCTATATAATAAGTAAAACAACGATATAAAATCAAATTTACAAACGAATTATTTTGCGTTATTTTTTTACTAGTTTCGTACGTAGCGCTTATAAACATATTTCTTATCACCGTGTGGATACCCATTTTCAAGGTAGATAACTGATGTCTCAAAATTCGGCATTCGTCCTATGTTTACGTAATGTATTGATACATAAAGCATGTTTAAATGAATGTCAGTGATTGATCATTGACTTATATTAATAATAATGCAATAATTATAATCGGTGTTTGGCTGCACCTGCTAAACGATATGTTAATAGGTGTTAATCACTCTTTGTCCAATTCCGCGCTGCGCGATCGGCGCAGGTGCGCGTTTAGATAATTTAACAAAACACGTATATTTGTGGTAGATTATTGCATTCAAATGATTAAAATGATTAAAATGATCATAGCACATACTAATTCAGTCAATTCAATGACAATGTATGGTATAAATATCCGTTAACGGACGTACAAGCCACTTCGAACAGCCTTTGTAGCCGTTGTAGCCTTTTCCAGCCTTTGGGGTGTTTAGGGTGACTGTAAGGGAGAGGAGGATTTAAATAAGCTTGCTTTCAATCCAATCCCATTTGTATAGTACTGTATATAGTAACATTGACATTGACAATGAACTTGTAAACAATATGCAAATAAAATATGTTTAAACTAAAAAACAAACAAACTGTGTATGCCATTTTACAATATTTACTGGTATGAACATTAATTTGGGCCATGTCTAAGTTTTAAATCCGTTCATGATTTACACTTAATAAGTTAAATAAGAGTGTTTTCTTATTATTTAGCGGCAAACTAAATTTATGTTAAAAACTTCTGCAACCGTTTGCACATTTACATTCGTTTTGTTTTCAAGATCTTGTTTGTTTTTACCGGATACGTATGTAGGTTTTGGCCATCTTGGTGGAAGCTTAACAGAGTAAAACAATGGCATGGTATTACGTTGACTGTTTTGTGCCACGTGCTTATCCAGCGTGTACAAGGAGACGTATTGTTTTGTCCATTCTTTAGATATGGTATTTTTCGAGCGAAATAACTTGAACGTTCATTTACCATTACCGGACGTGTTAATTGGTATCAAGGTTGATAGGTGTTTCCTTAAAACGGAAACAACTGTTTATTTTCTCTATTTTGTATGTGCAATGATCATACATTATAAGAAAAAAAACATATTTATTCAGGTGACGAATTTAATTGATATAAATAACTTAAACATGTCCCGCCGCATTTGCATATCAAAACAGTCTGCCTGATACAAACGCGCGTCTCTATCAGTAATGTATGATTAATAATTGAGTTTATTATAAATTGACAAATTCCCATGTTCAATGCAACCTCTCTACAACAGCCACCAATTGGGAAGACGCAAAACTGGCTATTGTAGAGAGGTGGCTGTTGTAGGGAGGTTAATGTTGTTTATTTATTTTCTTCGATAATTCTCATCAAAAACATGCTTTGGCAACATTTTAGAATCATTTTCAATGAAAATGATTCTAAAATGCTGTCAAAACATGTTTTTATTGAGAAAGAAGGCAAAGCAACAGCAGACGGCAATTTTCGTGATCAGCAGTCTAATGGTTAGATACAGAGGAAATCATCCATTTGGGATATAAAATAGCGGTTGTTATAGAGAGGGTGTTGTTGTAGAGAGGTGACCGTTCGGGGAGGTTCGACTGTACGTGATTAGCTAGATGTTGGGCATGTGATTTTAAATAAAAAGCGATATTAACCTGAGTCAAGCATATCGCATAGTTATATTTTGACCTAGGGGCGGAGCTTCCGCTCATAAACGTGCAAAATTTATAAGGGCCGAACTGATTCGTGACGTATGAAACATTTCAACCAATCACAAAACGTGTTTCGAACCACCAGCGTTCGTACAAACCAAGATGGAGACTGGACGATTCAAAACAAATTTGGAACTGTAGAAAACAAAACGATAAATAGCGTACATGGAAATTTATCAATTGATAAACTGCCTCACTGTGAATGAGCTCTGCATGTAGTTAGCGAGGTGTCATATATTGTTTCTAGACTCGACACATGTAGCCGCGGTCCAGACAATATGGATTATATTGTACCCAGCCACAGTGAGTCACGTCGATGATTGCATCGTCACCTGATTTATCAAGGGCATTTTGTATTACATCACGAGCCTTTATCGCGTGAGTTCATTTAATGTGGTATATGTGACTGAAAATAATGTAATATAGAAAAAAGCAGTCAACAGGTTTCATGCTTCAGTTTCCAATTTCACCAATGCATCAGTTTTGATTTATTTACTTAAAATGAAAATGAATACAACGCATTGAGTTTCTTAATAGATGCTATCCCATTAACAGTGTATGATATGGTGATTTGTATTGTCACGTTTCTGTTCCTGATAACACTGATTGCAATGTAGAAGGTCGGGCAAAGCGGATCGGGCAAAGCAGGTCACTATTCGTCAATGCGTACGCGCATCAGTCCCTCCATACTTGTAACATAATGTATAGTACAGACACATATTAATTATTTAAAGAAACACGATGAATACCGTTTCAGACTCACTCAAGTGTGTACCAGTATATTGTCTACTATCTTACACATAATATCAAGGTGTATGACCACGTGGTACTAACAACAACAACAAGTACTGTTACTTCCAGAATCCATCTGGTTCAAAGTACGTATTATTTTATAGTGTCCTTATTACGTAACGGATTTTGATTAAATATGGCGCATCAAACGCTTTTTGTTAAGCTGAATTTGGTTGTCTCTGTATTTTCGCCCAAACGAACTCCCTGGACCACCAAATGCAGCTCATGAAGACGCGTTTGCTGGCCATATTTCATCAAAATATGTTGCATATTAAGGAAAATATCAAATAATACTTACTTTGGAGTGGGCGACGTTGTTGTTGTTGTAACCACGTGATCATGTACATTGCATATAGCTTACACTTTATTTCCGTACGGCGCACGTCCAGTGTATACAGCAAGCAGTATACAGGGGCAAATCCAGGGGCCCGTTTCACTAAACTTCTTACGACTAAAATGTTCGTAAGTGCAAATTTAGGATGTCTGGAAATTTTAATTGATCAATCATAATTTTGCACTTACGAAGATTTTAGTCATACAAAGTTTAGTGAAACGGGCCCCAGGAGGTTTAGATTGGACGCGGATTCTTACTTGTAGATGTCAAAGGGGCGGGTCCAGGATTTCAGATTGGGGGGGGGGGGGGTGGGGGAGCGGGACTTCTTAATGGAAATAGTTTACTTTATTTTCGAACTAGCACCGTTCGTTCGTCGACCGAGCAGAGCTAGATACTGCTAGTTGGGTCCGGCGGTATGCCCTCCGGAAGATTTTCGTTTGTTTATTGGTGTTTAACGCATATCAACAGCTAAGGTCATGTAAGGCCGGGCAAACAGGTTCGATCCCGTTTTAACCTGCTGCATTGGGGGGGGGGGGGGGGTGGGGGGGGGGTGGGGTGGGGGGGGGGGGGTCCCAAAATCAGAACAGAATATTTACATCGAGAAAAAATATATTCAGCCCTTAAATTAGAATTAGAATAACATGACCTGGTGCCAAGTCCATACCCAAGTCACTTGGCCACTTACCCTAAAATAGGATTACGGATAATCGTAATACTCACATAAGGGGTATAACCAGATTCGACTGTCACATACAAAATGCCAAAGACGTATGTGAGGGCCAATGCAGGTCTCCATTCTTAATTCCCGCAATGAAGAACCCCGATCGTTAAATTACCCATTGCTAGTTGCGAACTCTTGCAATCTACTCCCGTACAGTCCGTAGCCAGAGTTACGATTCCACTCATAGGATTCCTCTGCAGAATAGCGAATCAAAACTGATTCGCACTTTAGCAGTTAATTGCGAAAGATTTTTAACTGAAATTAGTGTTAATATATGAAGATAACATATTCAAGTAATCATGACATAAATTTGCATATACATGTATATATGAGCCACATATTATGTAGATGACCTGATAAAGTAAATTTAAGCTAGAATCAACAAATGACCCAGTCAGTGGCAGCCAAATTCAACGTGTAAAAGTTAAGATGGGGTCCATTTTCTGTAAAGGCAAACAATAATTTTCTAAATCTTCTACAATGGTAAACATTGTTTCAAGATTATTAGTTTGTATTACTTTTATTTATATTATACATTTGTACTAACATTTTTTCAGATAGAAAATATCTCAAAATATGTCACAATTAACTGCTAAAATGCGAATCAGGGGTGCGTTTCACTAAACTTCGTACGACTAAAATGTTCGTAAGTGTAAATTTAGGATCGTCTGTAAATTTCAATTGATGGATTTACATGTATTGAGCATAGCCTATGCTCAATAAATGTAAATCCAATAATTGTTTACAAGAAAATATTGTTAATGTGAAATTTACAGACTATCATAATTTTGCACTTACGAACATTTTAGTCGTAAGAAGTTTAGTGAACCCCAGATCTGATTCGCTATTCTGCAGAGGAACCCTATGAGTGGAATCGTAACTCTAGACGGACGGTACGCGAGTAAATTGCAAGAGTTACCCATCGCATGCTCCCACCTGCCACCCAATACATTTTATAAAAAGCACACACTTACTGACGAGCATAACATGATACAGTTGGCACAAGTACAGCAATAAACTAATGTAAGAATGTGAAAATGAAATAAATGAATGGGGTCAACATCCCAGCAACAGTGAATGTCATATAGGGACAGAGTACATGGGCGGATTCAGGGTGGGGAGGGGGCGGATTCATGGTGGGGGGGGGGGGCGGATCCAGCGCGCGCCCCCCTAAAATTCGCTGAGTAAAGATTTTTTACAAGTTACAAGGCACGTTTCTACGTTTCGTTTCTATGTATTCCATGCATTTTTCGGTCGTTGTATTATTGTTTAAAAATGTAAACGTTTTCAATCAAAAATCAGGTCTAAACATACTGTGACAGTGTCAATAGTTGTGTTCCAAAATGCGCCAGAACGCAGGAAATGCGATGTAGAAAAGAATTACGGGTGGGAATGCCCCCCGGACCCTCCTAGCGCTATCCCGAGATCGTTCGATAATATAGTCAAGTATTGCAAAATAGTTACGCCCCCCCCCCATCCCGAAATCCTGGTTCCGCGCCTGGAGTGAGAATGTGGTTATGTATTGCAGTATCCAATATGTCGAGTACAATTCTAAGGATGAACTCGTATAGGTAGGAGCGCACCAAGGACGAATTAACTTATGCAAGTACGATTTTACTAGGGCATGGGCCGAGTTGGCTTAGTGAAACTGCTTCGGACCCAATATATATTCGCATCAATTATGTACTCAAATATTAGTGTATAGGGGAAACAACACACATATAAATGGGAACATGGTGTACACTATGACAAAGTTTGTTTGTTTGTTTGTTTATTGGTGTTTAACGGCCTATCAACAGCTAAGGTCATGTAAGGCCGGGCAAACGGGTTCAATCCCATTTTAACCTGCTGCATTGGGGGGAAAATCCCAAAATCAGAACAGAATATTTACATCGAGAAACAATATATTCAGCCTTGAAATAACGATAACGCGATACCACGATAGTACGCTGACGATACTACGATATTATATCGTACTATCGTCATCGTAGTATCGTACTATCATCATCATCTGTCGTGATCTCGTAGTATCGACCTGATAGCGATATTACGATGGCCTTAACGGAACACTGTTTATCGTAGTATCGTACTATCGTCATCGTGCTATCGTACTATCGTCATCGTGTTATAGCCTTCCGGATGGAGACGCGCATGCGCATTGTTTGTCTGCGAAAATGGCGGTACGCCTTAATAAAAGTGGGGGATCACGTGGTTTCGGAACGGCATGACGTCATGTTTTGTAGATGTGTTTACAGTAGATTCTTTGTGAAATTTATAAGTTATTGTAAATAACTTTCAGAGCACCCATAAAACACATATGCCATCGTATTTGGTGCGCTACATATCATCAAAATCCGTCCGTTTGTTAGGAAGATTTTAATGAAAATCGACTGTAAAAATGACGTCACATATTACGTCACGTCGGAACATCTGGTTCGGAAACCACGTGATCACACACCTCGTTAATAGCGCAAACAAGAATTTCGGTGCAAATGGCGCAAACAAGATTCATTTTTCAAATGTTTATCTTAAATACCTATTAAATGAAATTAAATCAATCTAATGATGATTATATGTATCAAAGTACCGGCGAATTACCTCGTCATCCATTGTTTTGATGCGAATGCGCATGTCCATCCGGAAGGCGATACTACGATGACGATAGTACGATACCGATATTACTATGACGATAGTACGATACTACGATGACGATAGTGCAGTGGATATACCTAGGTTCTGGATAATAAGCATTCGTTGGCCAGTTACTAGAGATATAAGCATACAAAAACAATTATTCAAAACTTTTTAAAACAATCAACTTATCGTAAAAGTGCTGTGAAACCAGATTTATCTAAAAGTCTTGCTTGTTTCCATGGCGTCCATTGTGTTAACATATCATCCAGGCGCTTGTAGAAAATAGACTGTGACCTTAGACTCTGGATTTTTGTTGTTGGGTTATTCTCATCATGTATTGTGGCATACCATCGGGTCAGAGTAAAAAATGGTTATCTAAATTATCAGAGGAGTGTACAGTAAACTATGTTCCACCATTTCCTTTGCCAGTCATAAATGACAATAATATTATCACAAGGCAAATAATCATAAAGCAAGATGCTTTCAGATCACGTTTAATTTTCAGTTGTGGTACATGCTATTTTACCATATTCATTATGGTGCAATTTACACTACATGCAGGATTTATACCAACAACAAGATAATAACAATCTACAAACTGTAGCATATTATTCTGAGCATTTTTATAATCAACAGAACAATAAATTCTACTAAGAACACGGAGTTTATATCTACACCTGTGTAATCAAATATAAGTCTGTGTTAGTTTTTTTATTGTTTTTCATATAAGAACCCCCAGTATAATGAGAAGTTCTATTCTGGTAATTTGACAGCTACCAGTCTGTGTTTACATGACATTGACTGCTCAAAATGGCTAAAGAATCCAGTGACGCAGACTGACAGAACCATGCTGTGTAAATCTTTCTCAATAATGATGTTTATGAGTGGACAAAAGTGGGATTTTTTTTGAAATACAACATTTTGTAGGTATTCTAACAATTTGGATTAAAACCTTACAATACCAAGGGCGATGTGGAATATTTTTATCCATTTGACAGATAGGTGTCTTCTGAAAAAATTATCCGTGAAACTGACCGTGAAAGTTTCCGTGATTAGTGACAAATGTGGTTTACGAAAATTCCCGACGCGGGGTTAATCCCGACAAATGGTTACGCTACTGTACGATACTTCGATGACGATAGTACGATAGCACGATGACGATAGTACGATACTACGATAAACAGTCTTCCGTTAAGGCCATACTAATTTAGAATTTTTGACAAATCTGTGTCCGCTCATATATTCCTTATTTTAAGTCGTGTGAGCCGATAAGTCAGCGGCTGACATTTTGACTAGAAATTATCTATATTACCTCCCCTGAAAGTGTCTCTCCATGTGCAAGTCACATGTGGCCCCCGGCTAAAAAATGTCTCTGGAAAAAGAAACAAATGGAGCGAGTTGAGACGACACACAGAATTATAGTACAGATAAGACACATCATAAAGATATTGAGAAATTATTAGACAGGGTAAATCGGCTTGAAATTGCATTAGATAGGGAAAGATTTGATCGATCGCGGGAGAATCATCACTTTCGATTTGGGAACGCGCCATTTGAGCCAAACGCGCCGCAGTCGTGCGGAGATATTCCTACGCCACATCCGGCCAATATAGGAACAACAACAACACAATCTAATTTGCCATACCAGGCCAACAAAGATTACTTCGGTCCTGCTAGTGGAGCAGAATACGGCACAGCCGAAGACCTAGGACTCGATCAGATCCAGGAACAATTCAACGGAATACGGGCATCCGTAGATAAGGTAATATTGCCGCCATATCTGAAATTACATGACTCCCGTTCAGGTGTGAAAAGTGATGACCAGCAGGCGTTGAACGTCATATCTAAGTGTGGGAGATACACAGAAACTGCATTAAAGATTCTTAGTCAAGAAAGGATGAGGAATCCTTTGATGTCAAACCGTTAATTACCACTCTTTCCGCAAATATTCAGTACCTTCAGGAAGAGTACGCAACATTATTGGTAAAGGGAAGATTTGATGAACCAACAGCACAACTGTTCCGATCTTTGCAAAAAGGCAACTCGGGATTTGACAGCAGATCAATTAATAACGTTAGAATAGCCGCAGAACTAAGTAGAATATCAAGAGGGTATTCGAGACCGCAGCCTTCACAGTGGAGAGGGTGTAACCCTCGAGGCGGCTTTGGCGGATATTCCGGTCCACCCAGAGGTGACAGAAGGTGTGACGTATTCGTAATCCCAGGATCACGTTTTCGTAATCCCAGGTTCCAACCACCAAACTATGGAGGTCAGTAAGGGTCAAGTATAGGTACAATGAGGAATCCCTTAGCAGATAATATTCAAAAGTGGCAAAACATTGGAACTTCTAACACTATTTTGGAATACTTGAGATACGGAGTGAAATTTCCTATACAGGGGAATATAGAACAATGTGAATTTGAAAATAAATTCTTTTCTTAAAAAGAGCATTCATTTATAACCCATGAAATAAACAATCTACTATTATTATATTATATTGAGATATGTCAGAATAAACCTCATTGCGTGTCCCCTAGTTCGTGTATACCTAAAAAGAAGGGAGATTATCGATTAATAACGGACTTGCGTTATGTTAATTCTAAGTGTGTTCCTCCAAAGTTCAGTAATGAAGACATAAAGCAAGTTATTGAATTAGTAAGTCCGATATATTACATTGTGACAGCAGATTTAAAGAATGGATTCTACCACATACCTGTACATGAACAGCACAGAGAACTCTTAGGCTTTAAATTTAATGGCATATATTACAAATGGACAGTTTTGCCGTTCGGACATTGTTGTAGCACATTTTTCTTTAACAAAGTGTTGCGACCAGTTATCACTTTTCTTAGGTCTAATGGATTTAAGGTTGTGTTGTATGTGGACGACTTTATTATTCTTGGTAGCTTGCAAGTTTTACAGAAGCAAACTCAGGAATTTACGCACTTAATGGAGCAGTTAGGTTGGACTATTAACTTTGAAAAATCTTCATTGAAACCTTCGTTGTCCAAGAAATTTATTGGTTATATTCTCGATAACACAGGTGATCATTCGGCGATTCGTGTATGCCCGAATAGGGTTAGAGCATTAAAAAAAGACATCAGTCCTGCATTAAGGAACAATGTTGTGACGGCTCGTGCCTTAGCGAGAATCGCGGGACAGTGTGTATCTATGTCAAAGTGTGTATTGCCGGCAAAACTGTTACTTCGAAATACATACCGCCTACTGGCAACAAAAACACATTGGGCGCAGGTATTATCAGTAGACCCATATACACGCAATGACTTACAATGGTGGTTCGATTCAGTATCGAATTGGAATGCATTAATTGTGCTGGAAAATAACATTGACATTCAATTAACTACAGACGCTTCAGGGGTAGCTTGGGGGGCATGGATTCCCGAAATGGATGCACAGGGGTTCTGGAACGACAGAATATCAGCAAAAAGTTCAAACTAACGCGAATTATTATCTGTGTTAATGGGGCTTCTCTCCTTCAAAAAGCAACAGAAAAACAAACATGTTCAGGTTTTATCAGACAATATCACTACGGTAGCGTTTATAAACGGAATGGGAGGAACGAGTCCAAAATTGGATCACATAGCCAGAATGATACACATAGAGGCGCTAGAATTGCAGAGCAAATTGTCGGCAAAATACCTATCCGGACCACAGAACCAACGTGCGGACGAATTATCCAGAAGACGGTCTACGTACGAGTGGAGACTACACCCCAGATTATTCAAGATGTTGGACGACATGTGGGGCCCGCACGACATAAACAGATTCGCGTCCATAACCACCATGCAGCTACCGGTTTACAACTCGATGTACTGGGACCCGTATACGTCAGGTGTAGACGCTCTAGCACAAACAGACTGGAATCAGATGAAAAATTTCGTAAATGCTCCGTTCGCATTAATCCCCAAAGTTTTGAAAATTCTGAAACAACGGAAAGCCATAGCGACCGTGATTGCTCCAAAATGGGTCGGACAGTCCTGGTTTCCGGAAATGATGGAAATGTTAATAGACATGCCACTAGAACTTCCTTTGTCAAACAGGACAATATATTCCACAGCACCAAGACAGGAACCGCTGAAAAACCCCAAATGGAGAATATACGCCTGGAGACTCTCTGGTCTTCGCGACTGCGGTGTTTAGGCTGGTCACCTCGCGCAGCAAGACAATCCATATGTGCGATTGCTCAATCTACATTGAACACATACAATAGATCAGTAAATAAATACATACAATTTTGTGACGAGAAAGGTGTTTATTTTAGAGATGAATCTAACATTAATGTGATAGCTGATTATTTGTGTCAAAAAAGTGATGGTTCAGACCGACCAGATTCAGTTTTGGAAATTACGCTATCAGCGATATCCTATCTGTTTGAAGGTATGGGAAGAGTGTCGCCCTCTCACAATTCTAAAACGGTTAGTAACGGCGCTGGTTAAATCTGGAACTATTAGGCAGATGACAAGGCAGCACCCTATGCCCGTCTCGACATTTTTGAACCTGTTTGAACACTTAGGGTCAAATACATCATTATCAATGAAAGACCTTCGCATGAAAGCAGTAACACTTCTTGCATTAGTGCTTATGACCCGACCTTCAGATCTTGCCCCGAAAGCTAAAATATTTGATCCCACACTAAAGCCTGTAAGCATATCACTGAATGATATAGACTTCAATGAAGATAGTTCTTTAACAGTGCGGTTTTGAGGTATAAAGAATGATACGAATAGGCAAGGGTTTGAAGTAAACGTTCCGAAAAATGATAATCCCGACATGGACCCAGCAGAATGTTTGAAATGCTACATTGATAAGACATCAGATGTACGACCAAAAGACTCGTTGCCAATATTCATCTCATTGAAAGCGCCATACAAAGCAGTGGGAAGCGACACAATAGGTAATATTCTGGAGGATGCCATCGATAGAGCAGGACTTTCAAACCGAGGTTTCTCTGCAAAATCATTTCGGCCAACAGGAGCTACGAACGCGGTGTCCATAGGCATACTACCGGAAACTGTAATGAAAATAGGTCGCTGGAAAACAAGCGAAGTGTTTCTAAATCATTATGTGTATGGACGCGTGCCAAGCACTTACACCTTCAAAATGCTGGAGGCGACTCAGTGAGACATAGACACTGCTGAAAGTGAAATGGTATTACTGTATAGTACGATATGTTGTTAATTTGTTAAAGTTCAGTTCAGTATACTCAGTTAGCGGTATACAATGTAGATATGTTTCATTACATAAGACTTCCAATAATTTGTGTATCAACGGTTACCTTCTTCCACTATCATGATTATTCAATACAATGCATGAAATAGTTTAACTCTAAATGAAGCATATTTGAAGACCAAAACAGTGAGTGTTAACGTAGGTTTGTGTAGAAACTGAAGTTAGACGAACTATATTTGGTCGGAAGATTACACACCGGAAGTGTGTAATCAAGTGTCTCTCCATGTGCAAGTCAGGATAGATAATATAAGTGAATTACTACATATAAAGAGGACACGTACATAGAATGGAGGGACTAGCCGCGGGGTCACCTTACGTGGACGAGTACAAGCATATTTAAAGACCAAAACAGTGAGTGTTAACGTAGGTTTGTGTATAAAGTTGTAATCGCCATTTGTATCTTCCACGAAACGCCACAAATTTGTCTGTGGTTTCAATCACTAAATTTAGCCGTCCCACATCACGTATGGCCCCAAAGTGTTAGTTTACATGCTTACTATTCTTACTTTTCTTATATTACATGTATTATTCATGCTAATTTCATCATTTCTGCTGTGAAGTTAGTAAACCATTTGGTCAGTATTCGCACCCTGTCTCTTTCGTACCTGCTCGCATTCGTACCGTGGCCTGCCTGCTTATTATTGATTTGTCACATTTAAATTCAATTGTATCTTTATAAGTCATTATGACAATTTTCCTAACATGACAGCTGTATGCTCCATGTTACAATACTTCACTAACATTTCTGGAAAACTGATCTTTGTTTTACAATGTTTCAGTTATTCACCAGTTCACACTTCGGCTATTATATGAACAATACAGTAACAAACTACGTATGTTTGATGATCTGATCCTGGTTACACTCCTGCTAGAGCCCGGCTTGAGGCAGTTCAAAGGTATTTTAGAACCAGTTGTCATTAGGGACCAATTGTCGGTGATTGTGTTTTTGATGAGAGACTTTACAACTACTAGTTTCGGGCATTAACTCTGCAAAGCTCCCATACTGTAGCAGAGTTACGGTGCCATCCATAGCCTTCCCATGTGTAAATACATTTGTGGCTCGCTTAGAAAATCTCAGCTCTAAGGATGTGTTTTACTATTTCATCTGTCTTTTATCATTGTGTGTCCGATAATCGTGAACCTAAGCATATATAACGCATTAATAGCTATAACATATAAACACAACATCAACTTCAAACATACTTTCCATTTGTTTTATCGTCCAATGTGTCCAAGATGTGCACAATCACAAAAAATTGCTGAAATAACACTGCATAACAGAGAGAAATACTGCATGCATATTTGCGAGGAGGCTGCCATTGAATGTACTCAATTTCGTAATACACATTTCCCAGCATGCAATTTGTTTGTGTTTACACAGGAATTCATGGAAATAGGCCAAGCTGAATTTAATATTGGTTTATAGTCCCACTTTTGATAATGCAGTGACAATTTTAAATTAACTGGTCACTGCCCCCTTATGTTCTCATCGATGAAATAAACAACTTCCGGTGAAAATACGACTACTTCCGCTATCTATATTCATAACGCGCATATGCAGTGCCGGACTGTAAATAGGCTGCAAATACACATTAATTACCTTATACAGTCTAAAAAACTGCTTATTTCCATGGAGCGGTATATAATAAATAGAATAATCATATTTCCAGTCACAGCCACAAATCAGGGCTCCAGATAAGGTGCGTATTGGTATTTTACGCACTTATTTTAACTGAATACGCATTGATCATCAAAAGTGGGAGTACAAAACGCTCACGACAATGTGTTTGCTTTTTGCAGCTCAAATAAGTGAATTTAAACGAAAATAATTATCATTTGTTCCCTATTTAATAGGAAGAATAACACATTTGTAAAAGTAAAATACTCTTCAGACACAACTTATCTGGAGCTCTGCAAAAATGACCTTAGCTGTTGACAGGCCGTTAAACACCATCAAATCACATGCTTTCAGGCTTGCTGGAGGCCTATATACCATACCGGGATTACAACTACGACCACTATAGGAAAGTGGAAAAGAAATCGAGTGATACTCAGGAATCATCGTCATGATCGGGACTTATAATCGGTTCATGGATTAGTAATATTGCAAGGCTTATGGGGAGTGTGTTGCAGAAATACCGAAACATCGGCAAATCATCTTCATGAACAGACTTGTTGCACAGCGTGTATCGGTTCATAGACAGGGGCGGCAATTTTCAGGATATATGAAATCAGGATTTGAGGTTCCTGATAATTACGGGAAAATACTAATGTTTCAACATGGGAAGCACACTTTGCGTATTTGTGGGCGCAGACATATGTTGTTGGTTTAGCCATTTTCAGGAGTTGGCATTTGGAACTGTTCACTTACAACCCCTGATAGACAAATGTGGTTGTGACTGGAGAAACGGGGCTTATGGGATTTGTGACCAGTGTAGCTCCTGATCAAATAGCACACTCATGTAGCCTGATAACTATCTGTATTGCTTGTTAGAAGCAGGACAAGTGTTTCATTGATGCACAGGTTGATCTGGATCTACAATGGTCGCAAAACCCATTGGCTCCATTTCTTCAGTCGCATCTTGTGGAAAATGTACCGGAAATACCGCATATGAGACACGCCATGCGATTTTGTACCCAAGAACATGTGCTATATTTTACGAAAAATATTTACGAAATTTACGATAGTTTCTATAAATGACGTCGGAAGTTAACAAAAGTTTTATAGCAAATGCGGAATCGTATTCCGCATTTGCTATGAAAATTGTGTCGTCTTTCAACGTCATTTACAGAAAATATAAATGGGGCTTATGGGATTTATGACCAGTGTAGTTCCTGATCAAATACCCTCTTGTAGCCTGATAACGATCTATATTCCTTGTTACAGCCTTCTCCAGTCACAGCCATACTTCACAGTCCTCACAATACTAAAGTCACTTAACCCCACTCCCCACAAGTAATAGGATAAGTACTAATCTTATTACTTTTATAACGGGTATAACCATATTCAACTCTCACGTACCGGAAAGCCAAAATTGTACGCGAGGGTCAAACCAGGAATATAGGGATTCCATTAAGGATGAAACCCATCACTAAATTTACCCTTCCCATGCTCCCAACTAACCACCTACGACCTGAAAAGAAAGATCCTTTATCAGGCAACTCGCCATCCAATGACAGATTACACACTAACAATGTGCATAATCACGTGGTTACAACAACAACAATGGATGAAAGTGTTGAAAGCGCCCACTGCAAAGTAAGTATTATTTGATATTTTCCTTAATAGGCAAAGATTTTGATGAAATATGGCACATCAAACGTGTATCGAATATGACATATATGTTCGAGTGGTGTGAAATGTCCATATTTCACGAGTGCCGTTTGAAATATGGACATTTCACTCGATGAACATATATGTCATATTCGTTGCAAAAATATGAATATCCTCTATGTATTCTGTCGAAAATATTATTTTTTCGTGTGACGCATTTAATTAGTGTAAATAATTAAAAAATAGCATGCCTCATTTTCAGATGAAAATAGATACCACCGCGCGTCACTTTCTGTAAAATAAATATTACTAAATGATTATATCTGTATAGCGGGCACTCGTAAGTTTTAGAACTGGTGGAGTAGTGACATAATTATACACTTATATAATTCGTATTAAAGAACAGTTTGTGCCTACTGAGTGGGCATGAACACCTTAATATAAATATATAACCACAGAAAAATGTTGAAGTTAGAATAGGTATGTCCCTGAAACAGAATAAAAAAACGACATGAGGATACGCCCCTCAGACGAACTGACGACATTGCATCGCATAGCAATAACAATTGAATAAACAGTGTGAAAATAACGAGAAATAATAAAAAGATGTTAATACCGTATGTATGTACATAGGGTGTTATGTTAAACAAATATAAAAGCTGTACATGTACTTACATTGTATAACAACTATATGAGCTTTTTCTTCTTATATTAATGTCAATCCTGCAATACTTGCTAGCAATGTAACGCAAATGAATGGGGGCAAGGGTCGTACATATATGTAGTGAAAGTCCACATGAACGTCATATGATAATTGCAACATTGCTATCAATAGTAAAAGTCCACATGTACGTCACATGATTATTGCAACAATGCAATCAATCTAATGGTACATTTGTACTTGATAGCACATACATGTGTCACGGTACGTAACTCACTATGGGGAGAAAATGTGCTCCGGCCCGGCATACCCAGTTTGTGATTCGTCCGATTCCGATGTGGAGGTGCGAACAACATCTGATAGCGGCGCGGATGATTCCGACCGCCAAAGTCCTCCATACATGATTCCGATGAGACGACATATTGGTCAGCCAGGGTTGTATCCACGTGCTGTGTCCAGCAGTGGCTCAGCAGGTTCTCCCGAACCAGTACAAAGACCGTCACGCAACCGTATACCGCCGCAGCGATATGAGGCTGGTGTAGGCCAGCAACATACATTTGCCGTATCAAGCGCCGATGTAATCTACGGGATCATCAGATCTGCGTCTAAATTGCCCAACATACAGACATGTTTTATCATCCATTATATGTTTTATTGCGTGTTTGTTGAAAGGTGTTGTATTGTAGTGTACTGTTTGTGTTGTTCGTCCACTGTCTGTATATGTGTCATGTATTATCTGAATGTGCTGTGTAGTATTTTTAGATCGTGTTTCCTACACATTTCTCGCAGTTTGTGTATTTATTTCAGATCTTTGATGTCGACGTTTAATATATGTCGATGACGACATTCCTTAAAGCGGGGGTGTGTGTCATAGTATGAAATATATATGTTAACTGCTTATAACAAATAAATCCATGTTTTACGCTGACATTTCCTCTTATTTAAATTCCCGACATATCCCCCTCCAACGTTTTACTACCGCCTTGCCTATGTTATATTGTACCCAGCCGCAGTGAGTTGATTGCATCGTCACCTGATTTATCAAGGGCATATTGTTTACATCACGAGCCTATATCGAGTTCATTTAATGTGGTATATGTGACTGAAAATAATGTGATATAGACAAAAGCAGTCAACAGGTTTCATGCTTCAGTTTCCAATATTTACTTAAAGGTACATGCCCACGCAACAGGTTACACTGTACTACTACTTTTCATTTTCTGTCATGCCTTATATGAGCCATTTGTCTACCCACTAATGAGTTATTTTTAATTACGGCGCGTGTTAATTGGTGTTAAATCGCATTTTATATGCCGCGACCAGAAAGGGTATTTTCCGACCTCGTGCTATTTTTACCAATACGCGTCACGTGACACGGTCAATCATATCACATCTTTGACATGCGCAGTGAAGTATCGGAAGTTGAGAAGAAAAATCTCTATTCGAGTCCAAATCTAAATCTCCACGTAACTCTTTCAATTTTGTGATCTGGTCGCCAATATTAACCACTCTCTCTCTGTACTGCCTGTCCCTCAGACATTTCACATTTTTTTTGGCCGACGCCGTTTCATAAAATTTCCGTCCTGGACGTTTCGACATGTTGATATTCTTGTTTACATATTGGGAAGCCTACTGGCGCACGTAGTATACTGCGCATGCGCACCGCAAGCCGTGATGTGAAAGTCGTCATCCCCGCACATTATCAAAATAGACTGTTACCGCCGCGCGTCGCTAACAGTAAATTGATAATTAATAAATGATAATATTTGTATAGCGGGCACTCGTAATTTTTAGAACTGGTGGAATAGTGACATAAGTATACACTTATTTAAATCCTATAAAGAACATGTTGTGCCTACTGCGTGGGCATGTACCTTTAAAATATATAATGAATACAACGCATTGAATTTCTTAATAGATGATATCCCAGTCACAGTGTACGATATGGTGATCTGTATGGTCAGGTTTCTGTTCCTGATGACACTGATTGCAATGTAGAAGGTCGCGCAAAGCGGATGGGGCAAAGCAGGTCACTATTCGTCATTGTCATACCGCAGATAAATTGCTCGGCTTTTGATTGGCTAGCTTGCCTGGTCATATATATTATATGACCTGCCAAGGCCGTCAAACATAGAGGAATTGCGATTCCCCTCCGGCGCCTCGCGTCCAATGAAGACACATTTTGCAAGCATCTCGCGATTGCGAATTGTATTCCTCACTAAACACAATAACACCCCCCCCCAAATTGATCAATACAAGTAACAAATTGTACACTAAAAACCAGTCTTTATTGTTTATTTTTCCATAAATATTCTTCGCTCATCAAAATATGAGCGAAAAATTAGCCAAACTGTCCCGTTTAGTGTTTTCAAATCTCAACACACTTGGCTTCGTGACACGGCTATATTTAGGTCACAAACTATAGGTTCCACGCACGAAACGCGGCGTAGCAATGACAGCGAATGTTTGGGAACCAGTCGCATTCTTGTAGAGGCGCCAAAGGGAGAGCAGATCGATAGAGCAGTGGAATATAAATTAAATTACACGATATAAAAAACTTTCATAAAGTCGTTTTCGATGGATTTCTTACTCCATATTTTCGTTTAATAAAAAAACAAAATGTTCATTTACGCCTTTATATTAAGACTGACGGTAGAAAATCGAATATCGGATTATTTTTCTTCCTGAAAAAACGCAAAGATCAAAAGAAGAGACACGTTTATATGGCCAAATATAGGATCTGCGGTATGACAAATACGTTATTGTAATTCTACACACTCAGGCTATATGGTATAATATTGCCCGTCTGAAGGTATGTTCATCCTCGGCTATCGCCTCGGGTGAACATACCTCCAGACGGGCAATATTACACCATATAGCCTGTGTAGAATCACAATAACTTATAATGTGTACGCGCGTCAGTGCTTCCATACTTGTAACATAATTTATAGTGCAGACACATATTAATTATTTAAAGAAACACAATGAATAGCGTTTCAGACTCACTCAAGTGTGTACCAGTATATTGTCTACTATCTTACACATAATATCAAGGTGTATGATCACGTGGTACTAACAACAACAACAAGTACTGAAACTTCCAGAATCCATCTGATTCAAAGTACGTATTCTTTTATAGTGTCCTTATTACGTAACGGATTTTGATTAAATATGGCGCATCAAACGCGTCTTGTTAAGCTGAATTTGGTGGTCTCTGTATTTTCGCCCAAACTTATTGTCGTTTTTGCGAAGAATCGATTTAAGGACCAGTGGGAACCCTGTACTTACTTTGAAAGTGGGCGACGTTGTTGTTGTTGTAACCACGTGATCATGCACCTTGAATATAGCTTACACTTTATTTCCGTACGGCGCACGTCCAGTGTATACAGCAAGCAGTATACAGGGGCGGATCCAGGGGCCCGTTTCACTAAACTTCTTACGACTAAAATGTTCGTAAGTGCAAATTTAGGATATCTGGAAATTTCAATTGATCAATCCTAATTTTGCACTTACGAACATTTTAGTCATACAAAGTTTAGTGAAACGAGCCCCAGGAGATTTCTCGGGATATCTCGGGATACTGCTAGTTGGGTCCGGCGGTATGCCCTCCGGAAGATTTTCGTTTGTTTATTGGTGTTTAACGCCTATCAACAGCTCAGGTCATGTAAGGCCGGGCAAACAGGTTCGATCCCGTTTTAACCTGCTGCATTGGGGGTCCCAAAATCAGAACGGAATATTTACATCGAGAAAAAATATATTCAGCCCTTAAATTAGAATTAGAATAACCTGACCTGGTGCCAGGTCCATACCCAAGTCACTTGGCCACTTCCCCTAAAATAGGATTACGGATAATCGTAATACTCACATAAGGGGTATAACCAGATTCGACTGTCACATACAAAATGTCAAAGACGTATGTGAGGGCCAATGCAGGTCTCTAGTCGTAATTCTCGCAATGAAGAACCCCGATCGTTAAATTACCCATCGCTAGTTGCGAACTCTTGCAATCTACTCCCGTACAGTCCGTAGCCTGAGTTACGATTCCACTCATAGCATTCCTCTGCAGAATAGCGATTCAGAACTGATTCGCACTTTAGCAGTTAATTGCGAAAGACTATATTTTTTAACTGAAATTAGTGTTAATATTATGAAGATAACATATTCAAGTAATTATGACATAAATTTACATATACATGTATATACGAGTCGCGCCGTGCGAAAACCGGGCTTAATGACAACATTTTCAGTTTTTACTTTTTCGCGTATTCTGAATTGTACATCTTTTAAAATCAATATGCCGCCAAAATTATCAATGTATCCCAATTATTTTTCATTTTAGAAGTATTTTTAGGATGCGTGTTAAAAACTTATATGACGTTTTAGATCAATGACGTCGAAATTACGACGTTTTTATCAACGGCGTATATACAAGGGGTGTCCTATAGATTTGTCATCTTTTATCGCATGTCAACCAAATTTGGATATCTCGTAGCCTGGCCAAGTGTCTCCCAGTAGGCCAAGACAAAGTATGAAAATAATTTGTATGGCTCGTGTTACAGTTGCTAATGTAACGTTATGTTTTGGATTGAGGCCCAAGTAACGTAATTTCGTATGAATAATTTTCAAATAAGGCAGAGTGAGAAGTGTTGGCGTTTCCCTGTTGTTTGCTGCTGTCTGAAATAATTTTGGGGAATAATAGTGACATTATTTAACATTTCGTATGCGACGACATATTTGAAAAAATCTGACATCATGACCGGAAATGACGTAGATTAACGACTGTCAGCTGTCTAAGAGAATATGCCGGAAAAACCAAGAGATTATATTAAAGTTTGTATATTAACACAAAACACGAGATATTAATGATGAGAGAAAGTCCGACAATATACGAACGATACAGTCGGATAGACAATGGACATGAAGGCGCGAAATGCTAGGCCAGACATGGACGTCCAAAAGTGACGTTGTCAGACGCTGTGACGCAAAGTAAAAGTCCTGGTCGACTGACCACGTTTCGTGAAATACCAGATCGGTTGAACTCATTGTGTGATTAAAAAGATTTAAATATGAGGAGACGTATGGCTAGATGGATCCCGACGATGTGAAACATGTAGCAGAAGGCCAAGCGAGTTACCAATTTCTCTCTCGAGTTTTAGGATAGTTGAAATGACATCTGTACATTTGTCCAATTGAGTGGTTACAATGGATGAATCTATTATCAAATATCGTCGATTGAGGCGTTGTTCAATCCATATTCGCCCTGTGTGATTTCATTTTTGATAGCGTACACGAACAGCCGCATAAAGGGAATCCACTTCGACAACGTCAGCAGTCAATAATGTTACTGCTGGTATTTCAGGTTGTATGTTTGAACAAAGGTGAATTGCATTCCCTGACTTAGCTGTCGGAAGTGCATGTAGTATAAAAAAAAGATTTTATACCGTTTATTTTGAAAAATAATAACCCATTGTGCGAGCACGAATGAAAGCATGTGCATGTTCTTCTTTTGAACAATAAGGAGCATAACATTAACATAGCGTCATTTTGACGTTGGGTTCCATATCGCGTGAAGATATTGGTAACGATAGAATTGTCCATAATATATTAATGATGAGTTTTGCATATGAAATCGATGTAGCATTTATCAATCATCATGGATGTGAATTTTCAGTTAACCCAAGGCATATGGATGTAGCAGCATAATACTAATGGTTATTCAACCAACACTGGAAATCGAAAACTCTTACAAGGAACCTATCCGCGATGATCGGTGGCTGGTATTAATGTGATGTGTTGGCAGTTTCAACATTAGCCACACGAGTGACCGTACAACTTTATGTACATATTGTGCTTGCAAATCTTCTAAAATTATCCCGCGGGATCATAACCAAAACCGCGTAAATATAATACATAATTTGATGTTGCAGTTGCAGGTTATGCATATGGGATGCCCATCCCACATATAAATCCGCCACAGCTGGAAGCTCATTTTAGATATGTGTGACGAATGATTTTCATATCATGATAACGTTGTGTTATTTTAATTACTACAAACCCACATAGATAGCGTGATACCTTATAATTGTCGACATGTGTCTTTCTTGAGGATCGCATTACCATCGCCTGATTCAGACATACATTATTATGCAGTCAGCCTCCAACGGGCGCATTAAATATCCGGTCCGAGTTCGCGGGTTGCGAAATTAAAAAAGTCCGAACTGTGTTAGGGGCGCTCGTAAAATGTACCGGAAATGTAAAATTCGCATAGCAACAGCGCTTAGCTATACATCTATCGACGGTTTTCATTGGATGGTATATTTACATGTTGTGGTGATACTTTGCGCATTTTAACCATTACGTATCTTATCTCCCCTGGTTCCCGGTTCTGGCCAAATGACATAACATAATTACACAACACACGACGGAACCAGCTTTTACCGGATTTCGTTACGTACGAGGGGTTTATTTACATCATGAGCACATGTGATCTATCTGTCTCTTACAGTAATACACTATTAATAACCACAGGCAACTGCAACAGACTGTCGTGTACCTAAACTGACCATAATATAATATCCCACCACTCGGACTATTTCACAACAGTGATACAAGTATAAAGCGAACTATTTTGGTCCGCCAATTAGAAAAGCCGTTTGAAATGCGCGTATTGTCTGGGAGCCGATGGAATGATAAAAGAACTACAAATACATCATGATCATGTTTTAATGTTTTATGTTTTTTTTACAATCAGAACATGCTGAAAATTTACATGAATTAATTATTGCAAATCCATTGTCGGGCTCAGCAAAACACTATTTCAAACTATTAATTATTTTAATTGCTGATATTTAATAGTTCGAAGCAGTGTTTTTCTTCAAAAAACCATGTGTGACCCCATCATTTTTGAAAATGTCCCCACTATTTTTTACCCATGGGGTCATTGGCCCCATGTCTCCGATTTCTTGGCAGAACACTGAGTCAGGTGATAATCTGATGATTTGATACTACAAATCGTGCGAAAAGCAAGTTTATGACCATCAAATTTCCAATTAATTGCAAGAATTTTCGAAAACTCCACCGACCTCACTGTGTGTTTTGTGAATTATGTATTGCTTATGCACAAACCATCAAGAAGCTGCATTGAAATCACTGATTCTGAATGTATTAGAGAGATTTAGATGCATTTATTTTGCCAAATTCAATACAAACCCCGGATATATATATGTTATTATATAGCTGCGTGTTTACCTCCGTTTATGATAAAATGAGTGGCATTAAAGATACATACCCACGCAGTAGGCACAACATGTTCTTTATATCAGAGACGTCAGCTGAGACATTTTCTGGCAAATAAACATTCATTCACCATTACACCACCTATGGATTGTCACTATTATACATTTTATATCGGAAGTAAATTTCCGCACTGATATCAGGGTCGATAACCGTGTGTCATTAAAATGCTAACGGACATTACTATTTATTCTCTGTAAACAATTTTCGATGTGCAATGATTATACCTTATAGTCTGTCGTAAATATCAGTTTTTCATGTGACGCATTTCATTAGTATAAATAATTAAAAAATGTCATGCCTCATTTGCATATGAAAATAGCCTGATAGCACCGCGCGTCACTATCAGTAAAATAAATACATGTATTACTAAATGATTATATCTGTATAGCGGGTGGAATAGTGACACAATTATACACTTATTTAAATCATATACATAACATTTTCTTTGAAGTCTTTTGTATAGGAATAATATTTAGCTATATCAGTACCATGACCTATTGCCTTAATGTTGAGAAAAGGATATGTCCTAAAGTGAATAAGTATAATATTTTTATCGTAGTCCCTCTCATCAATTATGAAGTTAATAACAGTTAATTTAAGAAATATAAATAATAAAATTGATGAGACAGTATCCTTAATACAAACTAATGATATAGACGTAGCTGCATTCCAGGAGACCTACAAAATAAATGATAAGACCAAAGTTGAAATTGAAACCAGAACAAACGGTATTCTATATAGCAATGAAACTGAACATTGTAAGGGTGTAGCGCTTCTATTTCGAAATCAACTTTTGAAATTCAATAGGGAACATTTGACCACACCACCATTTTTTTCACAATAGATTGGTGCATTTGCAAATTCAATCATCCAAGATAATTAATTTTATAAGTATATATGTACCAGCTACACCAATTGATAGGCCGCTATATCTCAAGGAATTAACACATTATTTAAGGAGTTATGATACACAAGATATATATTTAATGGGTGATTTCAACTATGTTGAACAATCAATATATAGGACATTAGGATTGAATTACATGGACAAGAGTTTGCTTAAAGCGTATAAAGATCTTCATGACAATATAAAGATACTAGACACCTTTAGGTATAAGCACCTCGAGAAGACAGACTATTCTTTTTATGGGAAATACTAAAGGGGGAATAGGCTTGACAGGATATACATAAGCAAACATCTGAAACGAGAGATTCTGGGTTGTGATTACCTGAATATGCTTTCAGATCACAGGCCGTTGCTATTAAACATTCAATTACCAGAAACAGAAAATTGGGGGAAAGGACATTGGAAATTTAACTTTCGAACTTTGCAAAACAAATCATATGTTCAGGATATAGGAGACTTAATATACAATTTTTATGAAACAGATGACATATTTACAAATTGGGAAAAGTTTAAGGAAAAGGCAAAAGGTGTTTCAATTAGGTATGGGAAATTGGAGAAAAAGAATAGGGAAAACTGATAAATTAATGGCCAATAAGCTTATAAAATGCAGTAATGAATATATAAATGACAGAGCAAGAGAAACTTTAATGCACCTTGAAGAATATGAACAACAAGGGCTGTTAATTAGGACAAATAATATGGAATTAGATAAAATATATAACTTAGGTAATTCAATTACGAAAATAGAAGAAATCAGGAAGGGGAATGCCAAAATGATTACATGTGTGGAAGTATTAGATCAGAGAAGAACAACTACAGATAAGAATGAAATATTGCACGAAATTTTTAAGTTCTATAAAAAATTATATTCGTCTCAAAATATACCTACAGAAACAATAAATAAATACCTAGAATACTTTAAAGCACCACTGCTACATAAAGATGACAAAAGTAGACTGAATGATCTTATTACAAAAGTGAGATCTTACTGGCTATAAATGATCTGATTAAGAATAAATCTCCGGGAATAGACGGATTGACCTCTGAATTTTATCAGTACTTCAAAGTTCAACTTTTAGATATATTGCATCTATTATATAACAATATTAGCTTTAGTAAAAGGATGCCGGACAATATGAAAGTTGGAATAATTACATTAATGTTTAAGAAAGGTACGCATACATTACTTAAGAATTGGCGACCAATTACCCTACTAAATGTGGACTATAAAATACTCACCAAAATAATTACCAATAGGCTTAAATGTCATGTTACCAAATTAATAAATACTAATCAAACATGTGTACCAAATAGATCAATACTCAACAATCTTTTGAATATCCAAATGATAATAAAGCATATGGAAACAAATCAGCAAGAGGGAATGTTAGTGGCTTTTATCAGGAAAAAGCGTTTGACAGAATTGAGCATAACTTTTTGTTTTCGGAGAAATACAATATCAGTGATAATTTTATCAACCTAATTAGATGTATCTATCACAATTCAACAGCCAAAGTGAAGGTAAATGGAACTTTTATTGATGAAATAACAATCAACAGAGGGGTTAGACAAGGCTGCCCTTTATCAATGATCATGTATGCAATGGGTGTTGATCCATTGCAGTATTTTATCCAAAAAGATAATTTTATCTCTGGAATCAGGATACCAAATTCAATAGAACCAGCGAAAACATTTCAACATGCCGACGACCTTTCTATTATTACAACAAACACATCTTCATTATCAAAAATCCAAAAACAGATTGAGAAATATGGAGAACATTCTGGATCAAAAATGAACAGTGATAAAACAAAGATTCTAATAATAGGGGATAAGGAAAAACACATTGATGTACCGGCAGAGCTGATACATGACACAGTCAAAGTATTAGGAATAAATTATGGGAGCAATCAAGGGAAAGAGAATTTCGCTTCTATATATAAAATTATTCGGTGTAAGATAAGAATATGGCAAAGCATAAACACCAATATGTATCGGAGAAGATTAATAATAAATACATATATTGCCAGTCAACTCTGGTTCCTATTGAAGATTATCAATATACCAAAAGTATACATACGGAAAATCAATAGAGCAATATTTCAGTTTTTGTGGAAAGGTAATGAGGATATTAGTAGGAATACATTAATGCAAAGTGAGAAAATGGGAGGGATGGACTTCATAAATATAGGAAATAAGAGGGTAGCATTTGTAGTACAGAACTTAATACAATTAAAAAGGGAGTAATGTGCACTAATATGGGAGAAACTGCTAATATATTATTTTGGATTGAGACTGGGATTTCTAAATCCAAAACTGGCGGCAAACACAAATGTTCATACATTAAAACTTCCTGCAGGCATGAAGGAAATTCATGATATTATTACACAAAAAAGAAATAACACTCAAGTATGGCAGTTTCTAACAGCAAAACAAATATATATGGAAATAAATGAGAATAAACAATTCAGAACGACAATCGAAAAGAGAATGCCGGAAATTAATTTTAAAGAAATATGGGAAAATCTAAACGCTATGCGATAAAAGATCTAAATGTGAAAGAAACAATTTACAAATATGTGCATAAAGCTCTGAGAACACACGTATTTTACTACACAAGAAAAATGATTAAGAAAATACCTATGTGTCCATTGTGCAATCACAATAGGCAAACTAATATGCACTTGTTTTGGGAGTGTAAAGCCGTCAAGAAGAATAAAGATGACATGATATTAGATCTCTTGAATATGGATAAAACAATGGCACTGAACTATAAATCTCTGCTGTACTTTAAAGATAATAATGTGAAGATAATTAACGGCCACAAATTTATATTGATATCTAAATATATACATGTGTGTTGGAAAATTTCTGCCAAAACACAATACAAAAGGTCATCTCTGTTCTAATACTATTAATAATTTGGGAAAAACAGATGGCAAGTTACGAAAATTATACTATTAACTTCTCACTGATGACAACTATGGAGACGATATAAATAGAAAAGCGATGAACAGACAACATTTTTAATAATTAGTTTTATGCATCAGTGTTAAGGAAATGTCAGCCAACATATACAGTACATCATTTGTCTAATTCGAGAATTAATAAGTTTACTAATGTGAGATTTAGAGATTAATGTTGGTATAATAAGTTTTTACATACATCTTAGAGACAATTGTACAAGGTGTGTCTTTGTCTATTACATGTATATGTATTATGTGTACATGTGGGTATGATAAAAAATAAAATGATAAGAAAGGGAAATAAATAAAGGGAAAATATCCATACACAAAAAAATAAAATAAAAAAATAACAAAAATGAATAAAAAAATAAACAGAACGTAAAAAAAAAAAACAGTTTGTGCCTACTAAGTGGGCATGTACCTTTAAATGGCATATCATTCGCTAAGTACTGGCTAGAATTGTTCAAAATTCTCAATTTACGAAGATAATAGATGGTACGATCGGTGACATACACTATATTGTTCATATTTTGAAGATTATTTAGGAATCAAAGTGCAGTGTAAGCGAAGACTTCGCTGATATGTAGCCAGTTAAATTATGCGTTCACCATTTTGAATTCATAATGACAACCGACGAAAAAGAGAGACAATGTCAAAGAACGACAGCTAGGCGACAATGTACAGCACCTCAAGCACTTCTAAGTCATTGATGCAGCGAGGAACTCGTGCGAGTATCCTTGCTATAATATTTTGTCACGACACATCATGACGTCATAATATGTGTACTGAGGTACAAGGCATCACGTCTCATATTAGTGAAAGTTTCAATAAGTTATCATTTTCCGTTTTCTGTTCACACTTAATGTTAACTGACACCAGTAAACGTAAATGGGAGGGCAAACTGTGAAATTTTACGGCGACGTTAGACAATTTGAATCGTCATTTTTCGGACGTCGTTTACCGCTTTTCATGAAGTTGTCATTAAGCCCGGTTTTCGTATGGCGCGGCCCATATGTAGATGACCTGATAAAGTAAATTTAGGCTAGAATCAACCAGTGACCCAGTCAGTGGCAGCCAAATTCAACGTGTACAAGTTAAGATGGGGTCCATTTTCTGTAAAGGCAAATAATTTTCTAAACCTTCTACAATGGTAAACATTGTTTTAGGATTATTAGTTTGTATTACTTTTATTTATATTATACATTTGTACTAACATTTTTTCAGATAGAAAATATCTCAAATAAATATGTCACAATTAACTGCTAAAATGCGAATCAGGGGTGCGTTTCACTAAACTTCGTACGACTAAAATGTTCGTAAGTGTAAATTTAGGATCGTCTGTAAATTTCAAGTGATGGATTTACATGTATTGAGCATAGCCTATGCTCAATAAATGTAAATCCAATAATTGTTTACACGAAAATATTGTTAATGTGAAATTTACAGACTATCCTAATTTTGCACTTACGAACATTTTAGTCCTAATACGTTTAGTGAACCCCAGATCTGATTCGCTATTCTGCAGAGGAACCCTTTGAGTGGAATCGTAACTCTAGCTACGGACGGTACGCGAGTAAATGTCAAGAGTTACCGTTCGCAACTAACCCATCGCATGCTCCCACCTGCCACCCAATAAACTTTATAAAAAACACACACTTAGTGACCACGAGCATAACATGATACAGTTGGCACAAGTACAGCAATAAACTAATGTAAGAATGTGAACATGAAATAAATGAATGGGGTCAACATCCCAGCAATAGTGAATGTCATATAGGGACAGAGTACATGGGCAGATTCAGGGTGGAGAGGGGGCGGATCCAGCGCGCGCCCCCCTAAAATTCGCTGAGTAAATATTTTTTACAAGTTACAAGGCACGTTTCTACGTTCGTTTCTATGTATTCCGTGCATTTTCGGTCTTTGTATAATTGTTTCAAAATTTAAACGTTTTCAATCAAAAATCATGTCTAAACATACTGTGACAGTGTCAATAGTTGTGCTCCAAAATGCGCCAGAACGCAGGAAATGCGATGTAAATTTTACGGGTGGGAATGCCCCCCGGACCCTCCTAGCGGTATCCCCATATCGTTCGATAATATAGTCACGTATTGCAAAATAGTTACGCCCCCCCCCCCCCCCCCCACTAACCCGAAATCCTGGATCCGCGCCTGGAGTGAGAATGTGGTTATGTATTGCAGTATTCAGCATGTCGAGCACAATTCTAAGGATGAACTCGTATAGGTAGGAGAGCACCAAGGACGAACTGATGCAAGTACGATTTTACTAGGGCATGGGCCGAGTTGGCTTAGTGAAACTGCTTCGGACCCAATATATATTCGCATCAATTATGGACTCAAATATTAGTGTATAGGGGAAACAACACACATATAAATTGGAACATGGTGTACACTATGACAAAGTTTGTTTGTTTGTTTGTTTATTGGTGTTTAACGGCCTATCAACATCTAAGGTCATGCAAGGCCGGGCAAATGGGTTCAATCCCATTTTAACCTGCTGCATTGGGGGGGGGGGGGAATCCCAAAATCAGAACAGAATATTTACATCGAGAAACAATATATTCAGCCTTGAAATAACGATAACGCGATACCACGATAGTACGCTGACGATACTACGATATTATATCGTACTATCGTCATCGTAGTATCGTACTATCGTCATCGTAGTATTGTACTATCGTCATCGTACTGTCGTGATCTTGTAGTATCGACCCGATAGCGATATTACGATGGCCTTAACGGAACACTGTTTATCGTAGTATCGTTCTATCGTCATCGTGCTATCGTACTATAGTCATCGTGGTATCGCCTTCCGGATGGACACGCGCATGCGCATTGTTTGTCTGCGAAAATGGCGGTACGCCTTAATCAAAGTGGGGGATCACGTGGTTTCGGAACGGCATGACGTCATGTTTTGTAGATGTGTTTACAGTAGATTCTTTGTGAAATGTATAAGTTATTGTAAAGAACTTTCAGAGCACCCATAAAACACATATGCCATCCAATTTGGTGTGCTACATATCATCAAAATCCGTCCGTTTGTTAGGAATATTTTAATGAAAATCGACTGTAAAAATGGTTCGGAAACCACGTGATCACACACCTCGTTAATAGCGCAAACAAGAATTTCGTCGCAAACGGCGCAAACAAGATTAATTTTTTCAAATATCTATCTTAAATACCTATTAAATGAAATTAAATCAATATAATGATGATTATATGTATCAAAATACCGGCGAATTACCTCGTCATCCATTGTTTTGATGCGAATGCGCATGTCCATCCGGAAGGCGTTACTACGATGACGATAGTACGATACTGCGATGACGATGGTACGATACTACGATGACGATAGTACGATACTACGATGACGATAGTACGATATCGATACTACGATGACGATAGTACGATACTACGATGAGGATAGTGCAGTGGATATACCTAGGTTCTGGATAATAAGCATTCGTTGGTTAGTTACTAGAGATATAAGCATACAAAAACAATTATTCAAAACATTTTAAAATAATAAACTTATCGTAAAAGTGCTGTGAAACCAGATTTATCTAAAACTCTTGCTTGTTTCCATGTCGTCCATTGTGTTAACATATCATCCAGGCGCTTGTAGAAAATAGACTGTCACCTTAGACTCTGGATTTTTGTTTTTGTTGTTAAGTTTATCTCATCATGTATTGTGGCGTACCATCGGGTCAGAGTAAAAAATGGTTATCTAAATTATCAGAGGAGTGTACAGTAAACTATGTTCCACCATTTCCTTTGCCAGTCATAAATGACAATAATATTATCACAAGGCAAATAATCATAAAGCAAGATGCTTTCTGATCACGTTTAATTTTCAGTTGTGGTACATGCTATTTTACCATATTCATTATGGTGCAATTTACACTACATGCAGGATTTATACCAACAACAAGATAATAACAATCTACAAACTGTATCATATTATTCTGAGCATTTTTATAATCAACAGAACAATAAATTCTACTAAGAACACGGAGTTTGTATATACACCTGTGTAATCAAATATAAGTCTGTGTTAGTTTTTTTTTATTGTTTTTCATATAAGAACCCCCAGTATAATGAGAAGCTCTATTCTGGTAATTTGACAG
>CM055271.1:4184256-4203459 GCA_029237695.1 Conchocele bisecta | reverse complement strand
AATATTATGTTGAGAACAATAACCTGAAAGGTGTACGGTTTTGTCCTTGGGAGACAAAAATGGCGTGTTAAACGTTTTATGCGTACACGAATCCTCCACGCCACCGTAAGAAATATTGAATTGTTTATGCAGCTGTTTTTATGAATTAATTTAAATGTATCATGATCACACGTGAACCAGTTGCAAATCAACAAAAGTTAAAAAATAAAAACAATTATATTGTAGATGAAGCAAACAGGTGCCACACTATATGTTATTCATGCAAAGATTAATAGGATAAATAAGGTGATTACAGTGTGATATCATGATATCACCGTGTCACGTGTCAGAGCACCGTAATCATTAGTGTAACTATTGGGTCAATACTAGTTATCCAGGTGCACGATCACGTGGTTACAACAACAACAACGTCGCCCACTCCAAAGTAAGTATTATTTGATAGTTTCCTTAATATGCAACGGATTTTGATGAAATATGGCGCAGCAAACGCGTCTTCATGAGCTGCATTTGGTGGTCCATGGAGTTCGGCACAGACTAACGTATTTTTTGCGAAGAATAGATTTCCATTTCGGTAGACACGGACATCGATTCTTCGCAGCAAAAACGACAGAAGTTTGGGCGAACATACAGAGACCACCAAATGCAGCTTAACAAGACGCGTGGATGCGTCATATTTCATCAAAATCCGTTACGTAATAAGGAAAAACAATATAAAAGAATACGTACTTTGAATCGGATGGATTCTGGAAGTTCCAGTACTTGTTGTTGTTGTTAGTACCACGTGATCATACACCTTGGTTATAGAATCAGGTTAGGAGATCAGCACTTCAGTGTTTGATACTGTGCTTATGCAATAAAAAGTAAACCTACATTTTTACGGATTAAATACGATATAATTAACTAGATTACTAACCTCACAAGAAACCGTGGTATGTCCACTATTCCAGTGAAATCCGCAAAATTAGTCGATTATATACACAAGATCATAGTCAGAATCTTGTCAAAAATTGTGAAGTAATAATAATAATAATAATAATAATGTGTCTAGTAACACAGGTAGGGATAAGCCTTAGGGGATGAATAGCACTAGGGGTAGGACAGCAGACAATATTGGGGGATGAATACCGGTAGCACTAGGGTGATGTCAACAGTCAATATCGAGTAATTTATCAAAAAGACACCGTACAGTTGGCACCCATTTAGTGTCTCTATAGTATGGAACGCCAAATCTACATAAACTCAAATATATATTGCTAGCAATATATATTTGAGTTTAAGTAGATTTGGCGTTCCATACTATGGTACATAACCAGTAATATTATTACATGGGTAAACACTTACGCAAATATTATATCTTCTATCCATGATGCATAGCAATATTTACAATAGTTACAATTGCAATTTTACATAGTGACTTTATATTAAATGTAAAATTTACAACCATATTAATCATTATAAAATGATATACATATTAGTCCAGAAATGAGAACGGTGTTTTATGAAAATGCTTCCAAAAAGTGTAGATCCCGCTGAGATAGCATGTTATGAGCCGGCTCATCTGGATCTACACTGTTTACCATTACATTATAAGTCAGGTGGTGAAATTGTTACATTCCTACTGTCTGTTTCACGAAGCCTGTCCAAATTTTACGGCCATATAAACAATGCAAAAACAATAATTTTTTTCGATAATATTAAATTGTATCAAAATTTAAGAATGAGCCTTCTTTTTATTTCGTGAAATTTGGTCAAATATTGATTTTATTACGAAAAATGAGTTTTCTATGGGAATTTAAGAGGTGAAAAAAGAGGTGGAGAACCTGGAGGGGGAGTCGAAAAACGAAAAAAAAAGGAAATTGATTCTGAAACCTATCTAGATAGCTTGGAAACAAAAGTTAAATTTTGAACAATATTTAGACATCTTTGGGGATTTAACATGTGGAAACTGTTTTTTCGTAATAAAATCAATATTGTACAAAGGAAATTGATTCTGAAACCTATCTAGATAGCTTGGAAACAAAAGTTAAATTTTGAACAATATTTAGACATCTTTGGGGATTTAGCATGTGGAAACTGTTTTTTCGTAATAAAATCAATATTGTACCAAAATTCAAGAAATAAAAAGTAGGGTCATTCTTAAATATTCCTATAATTTAATATTATCGAAAAAATATATTGTTTTTTCATTATTTATATAGCCGTAAACATTTGGGCAGGTTTCGTGAAACAGATAGTAGTAAGTTCCATTGGTTGAATGGTCAGTAATATATAAAACTAATTTTAAATATCTGTAAGAGAACGGGAGATATTTACACATTCTTAAAATCACTCAATGACTGTCAACAAAATGTACATGGTTACTAAATCAATAATAATTAAGATATTCGACATACATGTATCACATAATCAACACATAAAACAGAACTCACTCATACATACTCCGGATTTACACATATGCATGCATATATACTTGTTCATTGCATAAATTGGGCTTTCACAGTGTAATAATAGTGTAATAAAAATTAGAATACACTAGTGTAATAAATAAAATTATAGTAAAACATATTTAAATAAACACGAAATGAGCAGTGCATATGATATATGGTATTAAGCAGATGTGGCGTCGCGAAATTAAGGCCAATTCAGCTTTACCTACACTTAATCATATACATGATATATACTGCTCAAACTAGGTGCTAATTATTTATTTTATATTGTATATTTACACATGCATTTGTTACCTAACATTTGAAAGTGACATATAGGTCCATAGGGCCGGGTGTTTTCGTCAATATTATATTGTACATATTCCCTGTTTCGTTTAACACATGTCACTATAATAAACAAATTACTTACTTACTTACTTACTTACTTTACAAAGCCAATCTACAGTGGAAGCTCTCTAAAATGATAATTGGGTGGCGCATGCGATGGGTAATTTAACGATCGGGGTTTACCCTTACCGGAATTGCGAATGGATACCTGGCTTGGCCCTCACATACGTCTTCGGCATTTTGTATGTGCCAGTTGAATCTGATTACAAATGTATACCCTTATGAGAGTATTACGATTATCCGTAATCCTATGTTAGGGGAAGGGGCCAAGTGACTTGGTGTAGTATGGACGTGGCACCAGGTCGGGTTATTCTAATTTCTGGGCTGAATATATTTTTTCTCGATGTAAATATTCCGTTCTGATTTTGGGATGGAGGGAGAAAAGCCTCTTTCTCGTTCATACCACAAAATGCCTGCGGTTTCACTGTATTATGAAAACGCCTACACAATCCAATATCATCTCAAATCAGATTTGAAATCATGAACTGATTAGCTGTATATATGCAACACTCGCCATCTTTTCAAACAACGGAAATGGTACTAGTGTACCTTGGACCCGGCTCACTAATTCGGTAATTGTAATGCGCACGAAGGCCGGGACCAGCTGGGTCCCGGCCTTCATGCGCGTTACAATTACTGAATTAGCGAGCCGAGCCTAAAATGGATATTAACGGCATACACAAATAAAATAAAATATTTTCCACTATTTACACATAAACATACTTCTATTTAAATTAGCATAGCAGGTTTTGGCACTGTCTCGTATCAATTCAACGTTGGAAAGTAATATTCTTAACTGCTCGGGTTTTTGTCGCATCCGCTTGCGGACAGCGCGATATAGTCGGAACATTGGCGTACGTACAATTACGTGCATCCGGGTTAAAGTTTTTGGTTAAAGTTTTTAGTCTATTGTCGGCGCTTTTTCCATCATCGTCGGCGTCGTCGTAATAACAACAACAACATGGCTTGTCCCATATTTGATTGATTTGAATTGAATATTTTATTGAAGAAGTGAAGTTACGAATCACGATTATTTATTGATTTATATATTTGATTGATTTATATATCTGATTGATGTTTATATTTGATTGATATATTTGATGATATATTCGATTGATATGTATATATATTTGATTGATATATATATTTGATTGCTTTTATATTTGATTGACTTATATATTTAATTGATTTACATATTTGATTGATTTATATATTTGATTGACTTATATATTTAATTGATTTATATATTTGATTGATTTTATATTTGATCGACATACATATTTAATTGATTTATATATTTGTTTGATGTATATATTTAATTGATTTATATATTTGTTTGATTTATATATTTAATTGATTTATATATTTGATTGACTTATATATTTTATTGATTTTATATTTGATTGACTTATATATTTAATTGATTTTTGTCACGCAGAAGGCGCGACTATAGTCGTCGCTTTTTCCGTCGTCGTCCGTGTCGTCGTCGTCGTCTGAAATGTCAAACAGTTTGTTAAAACTTTGTCATCGCGGTATAACTTTAATATTACTTGACAGATTGCTTCAATAGTTGAACACTTGATACATGAGAGCATTTGGAACACACTCACGCTGCCATTAACATGACCATCACCTTTTTTACCTTCACATGATTATGGAAACATTGAGCCATTTTTTTTATGTCAAAATGTTTCTTCAACCTTGACGGTTTTTGTATTGTAAGCATGCATTTCTCTGACGGTTTTTGTGATGCTTACTTTAGCATATGCCCATGATCATGTTACGGTCAAATGCCTTAGCAGGCGCGACACCGCTTTCGTGGCGGATATTTTCCATATACATGTACTATCAAAGCCTCGGCGGGCACGACATGCGGGCCGAGGCCATCTAGTTTTATCTTATTTGCGAAATATTGATTATATGTTCCAGCTTTTCGGAGTGTAATATCGTCGTACAAAATACAATATAATATTACAAGGCATTCGTCTTCGAGAGCATTGCAAAACGAGCATACAAGCTCTTCAATGGACAACGCTATTCTTTACCTACATTATAGAGATAGAGGATCTATTCTTACATGAGTGATACTTTAGTGGGTGGGTTAATAGGATTTTTTTAATGGGCATTTTTTTGGGGTCACAGGTCCGAGTCTTCCATCTGTGCTGAGGCAGTAGGTCTACGGCACATATAAAATCATCTAAACTGTAATCATCTGCTATTAAATTCTCCACATATAAATGTCATAATTCAAGAGATATTCCCAAAATGTAGTTTACATATAATAAGTGCATAGATCTTTGGCAATATTAACGCATTCGGTAATTTAATGTCAATCTTTCAGTTCATGCAAAAACGTTTTGCACCCCGCTCTATACCTCTCGCGAGGGTAGCAATTTAACCCCATCTCTTTAATGTAACATGGAAGAGATATTTTTGCAATCGGTTATCCGGCGTGTTTAATATGTTAGCGATATAAAACATTCAAAACTGTATCAATAAATTATTAATAAAGAACATACACCTGCAGAAATTGGTTATTTTACCGTGTCAAGGTGTTTATCTGACATTCACATGTATATCTTGTAACTTGAAAGCTTCATTTTGTTATCTTGAACGTTGAACAACAACAAGAGAAAAATGGCTTCTATGGGAAAATGATTTCCCTGTTCTATTAATTTTGGCAATTTACTAGGTCTGTATCAACTGTTATTTGTTTAAATGTATAAAATTTACAGCTTACTAAATTTTGACCTACATACAACAGGTTTAATAAATAAATCCATGTTTTACGCTGACATTTTCCTCTTTTTTAAATTCCCGACATATCCTCCTCCAGCGTTTTACTACCACTTTGCCTATGTTCGCGCGCCTTTGCCATATCCTGTGCACGTCGCGATCATTCATCCATAACATATCCGGCCATGTAAAGTTCTATGCTTTCATGTAAACACCATTATAAATATATTCCATTTTGACCTACATACAACAGATTTGGGTATGCACTTCGGTTGCTCACATTTTGTTTAAATGGGTCAAATTGTAGCCTAGACAACATATCGGAGGCGAATTATTGTAGCTAATATAATAAGTGCATAGATGTTTGGCAATATTAACGCATTCGGTAATGTAATGTCAATCATTCAGTTCATCGAAATGCCTATAAAGGCAGGGGATTCATTTCTCAATTTTAAATTTTCTACTAATTTTTCACTATTCGCAGAACGAGAATGTAGCACCTTGCCGGAATATTTTCAATTGTGTATGGTCTCGCCAGACCTAAAACAACCAGGGCATCGCGGTCATGCAGCTCCAACTCCTCGGATCCAGTGTAAGGCAAATCGTAAAGCTGTTTAATTGCTATGTTCACTCTGGTTTTCCCATGAAAGTTTACGCAATGACCCACGTCACCGCTGTTTACCTTGAGCACACCAACCGATGGACAGTTGGTGCCCGGTACAACATACTTTCCCTCTCGCATATGTCCTCCAAATAACAATGCAGTGAACTCGGTTGCTAGCGGATATAGGGCAGCATACAGGTCGAATGGTTGCTCGTCTAAGAGAATTATTTCCGGCCCAACGACAACATCTTCGTTACTATGCGGTAGCTCAGTTTGAATATTCTCATGCGTGAGCGGGAACTGATAACGCCGACCAACAGTCAGTTCTAGATTCCAGTCCCAGGATAGTGCCTGCCGATAGATGGGCCGTTTAACGCGGCCCATTCCGTCGATCCCGAGACAACAGAAGCCACGCGGCATCCTGGTCTTCACGAACATCGTCAATAACAACGGTACTTTCTCGTCAGCCTGTAAGTAATAATCGTACTTCATATATTGATTTGTTTGTAAATTAATTTCGAGCGGGCATATCGAGCGAAGAATTAGTTGAATAAAATTCCAATATGTGAACTATAACTATCTTATTGTAGGCCCAGTCCCATCATTGTGCATGTCTGTTGGAATGAAGCCCCGCCTATAAACGTACTTTTGAAGTCCGATGCTAAGTACTACGTTATCTGGCGGTTAGACATCGAATAGATCGAGCACACGCGGTGACCTGGTTCGCGTCATGAGAAATTACGTACCCGAAAACGCAAATCGGACGGACTGATGGACGAACGGACAGTGCAATACCATCATACGTCCATTCTTTTTCAAACGGGCGAACCAAAAAAAAAGGGAAATCTTTTTAGAGCACAAACTTTAAAATGGACGCCAACAAACAATGTGAAATATATAAAGTTCAATTTGTATTAAACACACCTGTGACCAGCTGGCCTGCTTGACACCTGTTCATTAATGCAAATCACAGGAATGAAGCAGGGAAAAGGGAATTACAGGTACTAAACATATGGCCTCTATTATCAATGCAATCCATACACAACATAAGCCCTGTCTGTATATCCCAGGTGTTTATGGCGTATTTGGGTTGAATAACCTGATATACCACAGGCCACTTAACTAGATGAAAAACACGGGTATAAAGCAGGACAAAGGGAATTACAATTACTAGCCACATGGTCTCCATTTACAATGCAATCCACACACAACATAAGCCATGTATGTATTTTCCAGGTGTCTATGGTGTATTTGGGTTGAATAACCTGATATACCACAGGCCACTTAACTAGTTGAAAATCACGGATATGACGCAGGGCAAAGGGGATTACAAGTATTAGCCATATGATATGGTCTCCATTACTCAATGCAATTCACACACAACATAAGCCCTGCATGTAAATTTTACAGGTGTCTATGGTGCAGTTGGGTTGAATAACCTGATATACCACAGGTCACTTGATTAGTTGATAATCACGGTACTGAGGCTGTGCAGTAACCACGTACACTGGCTCGAAGCTCTGTTTGTGAGTATAAAAGAACAACATACAAGTAAATGTGTGTAAATGTCATTTTTTAATAAATGACTAACTTTGATATCAAATCTAAGTTGTATGTACATGTCATTGTTTTATACAATGACCACCTGACTTCAATATAATATTTTTTGTATATTTTCTTTTAGATTACATGCCAATTTATCACAAAGGTGGGGTAAATATTCCGCCACAGCCACATGCTCTTTGATGCATGTGGCGCCCCACCCGAGAGTCAGTACGTGATCAATGCACTACACAATATAAACAGGAAAACACAACATGTATATTAATTACGCACACACTAAAAACCTCTTGCGGCGAGAGATATGGTAACAAGTGATGGCCAGTCTCCAACTGGAACCACCAATTGCTATTGATACCCTAACCGCCACTGATAGCAGCCTGAAGCTGGACTCGCGCCGTGAAAAAAAAGAAAGAAAAAAGAAAGAGGCAGCTTCCAGCTGGACCTCTGATAGCAGCCCGAGGCTGGACTTGCGCCGCGAATAAACGAGGCAGCTGCCAGCTGAACCTCTGAAATATGTACATCTACGCGATAGAAACGCGAACCGTGCCTAAAGTTCCCAAGTCAATGACGAACTGTGACGCGAATCAGAATTTTAAATGTGTCAACCGGATGTACCGATGTAGTGCATTTGAATGCCACCTGCCCATCCGCTTAATATGTTCTTCAGAATGCCCCGCCACAAAAGCTGCAGTCGCAGCCCCAATGAGGAATGAATGTGGCTTATATAATTGTGGACTCAGGCCCATGGCGAGTAGCCAGACTGCACACATAATTCACCCATGCGCAAGAAAGCACTGAACGCTAAAGCAAGATGGCCGCTATCAACAGCCTATGCGATTGTAATGAGAAAACTAACGGAATGGACACCAGCATGGATTTCAATATATTGGCAGTAACAGGCAAACGCGAATCAACTGCCTTTCCCACAGCATTTACGACCCCCTTTAGACATTGCTTTACCAAGAATGAATTGGTTGGGTCCGCAAACCCAAACAATTTATGAATATAAGCGACAGCCGACATATGGGATGCGATTGTGGAAGGTTTCTAACCCCTTTCCGCCAGATGTGCTATACAATTAACACAATGTACTATACTGATCGGCAACGACCCACCAATATGATCAAATTCACTGTAATGTAACCATGACTTCCAATACATGCGCCTGGTTTTGATGTGCAATGACGACCGTAATAATTCTTGAGCCTTCCTGCTCAAATCCGATAAAGGCTGTCCGGCACAATCACCGGGGCTACCGACAGCCAAGGCGCCGCAAACCTGGCCTCCTGAAATTGAAAGCGAGATAGCCTGTCAGCTACCAAATTGGCCTTCCCAGGAATATGTTCACTGCGTATGATGATATTATATTTCATCGACGCGACAACTAATCGGCGCACTAGCTTCATCATCACCGGATCACGTGATGATGCCCGGTTTATCACATGCACAGTAGCTGCATTATCAGACAATAACAAGACCTTGTGGTTAGCCATCTTCCACCCCCCCCCCCCCCCCCCCCCACAGTTCAACGGCAACAACAATAGGAAATAGTTACATAATGTTAATGTGAAAGCCGTTAAACGTATCGGGCCAACTCCCACAAAACCACGACTTCCCGAAAACTGCTGCAAACCCGCATGAAGATGCCGCATCAGTGAATAGTTGCAATGTATCGGACTCAACCAACTGATCCTGTAAAAACATACACCGGCCGTTGAACTCGGACATGAAAAATTCCCACGCAGCCAAATCTGCCCTGGTCTCGTTTGTCAAACGAATATAGAAATGCGGCGAACGGACCCCAAAAGTCAAATCATATAAGCGACGAATGAAAGTACGGCCCGGGACTACACATGAAGTCGCAAACTTTAGTAGCCCTATCAATGATTGTAGTTCGCGTAAAGTAACCTTCTTTCGCCGCTTGGTGAAGACAGACAATAATGACCTAACCTTGTCAACTTTCTCCGCGGGCAGACGGGACACCATATTCACAGAATGTATCTCAATGCCATAAACAGTCATGCATGTTGCCGGTAAACATGTCTTCTCGTGCTTTATTGCAACCCTAATATCCTTACACATGGATAAAAAAGTTTGTAAAGTGTTTAGGCAAAAGCTATCATCAGGTGGGCCAACAAAGCAAAAATCATCAATAAGGTGTGACATACATTTTCCTACTGACGACTCTATAATCCATTGCAACGCCGAGCTGAAACGTTCAAATAGCTGGCAAGAACTGGACAACCCCATTGGTAGACATGCATCCAAGAAAAATTAGGACTGTTCAAGATGAGGATCAAGTTTCCATTTAAAGCCCAGCAACCGCCTGTCTGCCGGGAAAATTGGAATAATGCGGTAAGTATATTTTCTATATCAGTCTTGGCTATCAGGGCCCCGCGACCAAACTGTTTCACCAATGCGACAACGGCGTCAACATAATCATACGACACAGATTTCTGCTGGTAGTCAATACTATCATTCACCGATTCACCATGCGGATGCGATAGATCATGAATTACGCGATATTTGCCCGGTTCAGATTTAGGCACTAGCGCTAAAGGCGAACAAATAATATTATTGACCGGTGCGGTATTGTATGGACCGAAGATATGACCTGCATCCAACTCTGTACGTAATTTTGCAGTAACAAATTCGGCATTGTCATTCGCAGATTTATGATTCTGGGATACCGCGGAAACTAAATGACCATGGGATGGGATAGGAAAACCTTGTTCAAAGCCGTCGACCAAATATTTCGTCTCTGCCGCGTCATACGTTGACAAACGCATCGCCAGACTCTCACTTTTTACCTGCGTTGTGATTTTGTCCGCGGCCGACTGGAAAGGGACCGCGTGAGCCGGAAGTGAATATTGGAGGCGGCTGCGGGGCGGGCGTACTGATTGGCCCCTTCCCGGAGAAACCTCTAGCAGCCTTAAACGCAAAACAATTCACCCGCGAATGACCTTTCCCACAATGACCGCACAAATGTGAGAACTGGCACCGTTGATAGGTGCACCCCTGCGGCTTGTTGAATGCAAAGCAATGTGCTGGACCTTTGACACTAGATTTCGTAAAAGCCTGTGTCGTTGGCACAGCCATTGTGGAAGCCTTGACCCACAACTCTGTGTGCATTTGACCCACGGGAGTTTCTGTGACTGCCTATGAGCGCGAAAATTACGATCATAGAAATTGAAGGCACGAATCCCAAACGACCTATCCATATCGCGCACCAGATTCATGTAGGCCAACAAACCTGAAGCATCACCCGGATATTTTACGATCCTGATATCAATGAAACAATGGAATGCTGTGATCCATTGCTCAATACTCAAGAGCTTTGTGTTAGTTTTTGCTCCACCCCCCAGGAGCGTAGCTAGCACATTGGCCGTGTCCGGCTCAACTACAGGGCACCTACCGGGCAACAGGATGGACAGTTCCACAAATGAACCGTCCCAAATCTGCGTCCTTATGCGGTCCGACACTAACGCCCCCGGCGACAAGTTGTAACTGGACATGGTCGCCACATCACGTACACCCCCCGGCCGGAGAGTGGAATTCAACCCACCAGTAGAAGCACCCAGCAATGCAGCCTCAATCTGGGCCGGACCAATTGTGGAAACTGGCATTGCACCACTGGCAGACGACGTGGCAACTGACGGACCGGCAACTGGAGAAGGTAAGCCCGAAGTCGACGGCACGGCCTAACGACCACATCTGGTGTCCCCATTACAAGAACATCACCAGTAGCCAATGACATCGTACTGGTTGGAGCCTGCTGTGGTGCCACAAGACCCCGTTCAGACATCCGCGTCAACAACCGATCCACCAGGGTGTCCATGGGATCATCCGGCTGGGGCAGCTCGTCCGTCGGACGCGACCGCTTCGTGCCATCATCTTTGTCCTCGGACGGCGATGACCGCTTCCGCGCCCTGCCACGTCTCGGTGGCATACCTATAAAATTAATCTGTAAACCAGAACACAATCTACACGCCGTAACGACCACTGATGTACGTCAATGCCATGCAAATTTGAACTGTGGGCAAGATGAAACATATCAATGATAGTGGCTACCATATTTACTCACAACAGCATAAAACCAAGGCATCCGGATCAACACAAAATCCATCATAAAACCAACAATTCAAGACCTGGCAAAAACGTACAACAGTGCTGCATGGCCTAATAATAAATGTATAACTGCACAGCAGTGCCGCCAGCTACAACGCATGACATAATAACATAGCTGCCAGCTACAACGCCTGACACAATAATATAACTGCCATCTACCACGCATAATCTGTCTACCACACATCATAATATAACTGCCAGCTAAAACGCATGGCATAGCAATATAACTGCACAACAGTGCTGCCAGCTACAACGCATGACATAACACTATAACTGCACAACAGTGATGCCAGCTACAACGCATGGCATAGTAATATAACTGCCAGCTACAACGCATGGCATCATAATAATAGTTGCACAACAGTGATACCAGCTACAACGCATGGCATAATATAACTGCCAGCTACAACGCAGGAAATAACACTATAACTGCACAACAGTGCTGCCAGCTACAACGCATGGCAAAATAATACAACTGCCAGCTACAACGCATGGCATAATATACCAGGTACAACGCATGGCATAATATAACTGCCAGCTACAACGCATGACATAACACTATAACTGCACAACAGTGCTGCCAGCTACAACGCATGGCATACTATTACAACTGCCAGCTACAACGCATGGCATAATAAAATCACTGCATGACATAACACTCCAACTGCACAACAGTGCTGCCAGCTACCACGCATGGCATAATAAATTCACTGCATGACAGTGCTGCCAGCTACAACGCATGGCATAGTAATATAACTGCCAGCTACAACGCGTGGCATAATAAATTCACTATATGACAGTGCTGCCCGCTACCCCGCATGGCAGACCAACCAACTCTGGGACTACACCGGTCGCCGTGACAAAAGAAAGCAATACTAGTCGCCGATGGCAGTCCAGGTACAATGTATGACAGTAGCCCACACGTTATGAACCTCGGCAATAAAATATGTGTGTAGCTAAATGATCAAAACTCATACTAATCAAGTAAAGAAAAAAGGTGCAATGCATCCCTACAACTTGAGTCTCATTTCTACCCCTTGTGTATTAGAAATAGGGTATAACAAGATCGATCAACGTAGCCTGATCCTGTGCCAGGCACCCACCGCACTCTGACGAATGTGTTCACCATCGCAAACCATGCTCTAGTCTAAAGAGCTTTAGCGAACGATGATGCGATGAAGACGCCAAAGACTGTGCTCGCAGAGAATCACTGCATAGATGATACTATAACAAGTTGGCCGACTACTGTACGCAAATATGCGTCACACAATGAGCCATACAATGTACATGTAGCAATGTAGAATACTGCCCCAATCCGAAACAATCAGAACACAGTATGCAGTGACACTCTGCAAGCACAGCCTTTAACACCAATCACAGCAATATTAAATATAATATCTAGTATTAGGCCGTGTCCAGACTAAACAGGAAAGAATCATATCTTGCGCAATTTGAAATATATAAAGTTCAATATCTCTGTAATGAGATAAGCAAGAAACACAAATGAGGTGTCGTTTCCAAATAATTATAAAATGCCAACACTACTGGTATGGTTATCTTTTAGTTTGGACATTCGAATCAAAGATGGTTTCTGTCTGTCATCGTAATACATAATGCTGCATAGTGTTAGTGGGAGCTAAGTTAAAAATATTCAAAGTACTGAAAAAACTGAAACTGTATCGCCAGAAACAAAAAGTGGGAACGTGTGCCTGCCCCACACAGATGATGTTCCCATTGGCAGCCTATATAACAATATTGATCTGATGTGGGGTGCCATAACACGCACCAGATCACTTAGCCCATACCCTATTAAAGGGCATAAATTGATACAACTTTCCGATCCATTTTACGAACACTGGAGGGCCAGACCAGGGGGCAGCTTCACTAAACTTCGTACGACGAAGATGTTCATAAGTGCAAAATTATGATAGTCTGTAAATGTCACATTAACATTTTTTTCATGTAAAGAATTATTGGATTTACATTTATTAAGCATAGGCTGCATATGCAGCCTATGCTCAATAAATGTAAATACATCAATTTAAATTTGCAGACGATCCTAAATTTGCACTTACGAAGATTTTAGTCATACGAAGTTTAGTGAAACGGGCCCCTGGTGCAAAATAGGGAATCGTAAAGGATGAATCCCATCGTAAATGTTACCATTCACATTGCTCCCAACCAAAGCAATTTGAAGTTGTTAATAAAATAATGATCTTTATACATGATCCCCGGGTCACCATTTTAACAAATGTGAATGAGCATCAGGGGTCGATCAATTATGTAATGTTTCGTTCAGATCGGCTTGTCAGTTCATGAGAAAATGGTTAAAAATATGACCCACTTTTGGGATTGTGCCCATCTTGGATTGTGTGGCGCCGCCATTTTTATTACAGTTCAACCTCTCTACAACAGCCACCCATGGGAAGACGCACAACTGGCTGTTGTAGAGAGGTGGCTGTTGTAGGGAGGTTAATGTTGTTTATTTATTTTCTTCGATAATTCTCATCAAAAACATGCTTTGGCAACATTTTAGAATCATTTTTCGAATCATTTCCAATGGAATTCTAAAATGCTGTCAAAACATGTTTTTATTGAGAAAGATGCAAAGCAACAGCAGACATAAATTTTCGTGCTCAGCAGTCTAATGGTTAGATACAGAGTAAATCATCCAATTGGGATATAAAATAGGCGGCTGTTATAGAGAGGGTGTTGTTGTAGAGAGGTGACCGTTCGGGGAGGTTCGACTGTGAATTTGAAAAGAATTCAGCAAAGAATCATATATGGAAAAATTTGACCTACATCCGCCAAGCGGTTCATGAGATATAGCAATTTGAAATTGGTAACTGATATGCATTACTGAAAAATTATAAATATTACTGCAAAAGAATAAATATTAGCCGCCAACTTTGAACATATTGAATCACGTGACATGCAGTCATTTGGGTGGTTAATGGAAAATGACATCAGTCTCCAATATGCGTGGACTTGATTGAAACATTTTCCAAGATGGCGGCTAATATGTATTGATAATCAGGAAGTGAATTGTATTTGATTTTTAAAAACACGAATTTAGGTTAGTGTGACGCGTTTTGGTATTGTTTACACTCGAAATCTTTCAGATTTAGGTTAGTGTATTAGCAACTGTAAAATATATGCCGAAACCCCACCACAAACAGCGGTTTCGACGCGTGTTTGTAAACGACTGTTTGTGGGATATTCGTACAACGGTGACGAATGGGACTTTTTTATCTTCTAAGATGTATATAGTTTATACACCAGGCGCATTGTAATTGTTTTGGTATATTGTTTAGAAATATGTTTCATGCATGTACACACACTAATTGACCATATAAACACCTGTGATTGTAATACGTTTTGCGTCGCTTGACTGTGTTTTGTTAGTAGTGCATTTGAAAAATATAGTATCTGCTCATTCATGCACTGATAAATGTCGCGGATATACCGTAGGCGACCCATTTCGTCCGTACCCATTTTCCCGGACACCTTCGTAAACGCTAAATTTGCATTCTCGCACGGGATTTTTGTTCCTGGTCATTAAGGTGGTCATTTCCAGTTGTCAGGTGCGAAGATTTCCCAGAAAAAAATGAGTAAACTATTAAATCAAACTGTTTTCATACCTGCCAAATTCTGTTGACACCTGTATGACGTGGGGAAAACCCTTGTACATACCTGTGGTACACCTCCCACCATTGGTATTGCTCCCGCCATTGGCATTGCTCCCACCATTGGTATTGCTCCCGCCATTGTCGTAGTCACTCTCTATATCTGGAGACGGGACCTTGTACGATAATATTGTCTCACTGTACGTCCTGTTAACCTGCTGATACTGTAAGAAGATAATTCAGCAAGCATGCATGTCTTAACTCGATAATTTACAACATTATATTCACAATGTTCCGGCTACCTCAAATAATTTCTGACGAATTACGAAGCAATGTGTATACCTATACATATATGTAATATAATACTGATCGAGCACATTTACGGCGAACACCTTAAAGGTACATGCCTACGGAGCCCCGTAGTGGACGTATAATTATTTTGTTTATTAATTCGTTCCCACGAAATAACAATTCGTTCCCTCAATTTAACAATTCGTTCCCACGAATTATATTTATATATATATAATTCGTTCCCACAATTAACAATTCCTTCCCTCAATTCGTTCCCACGAAATAACAATTCGTTCCCACGGGAACGAATTGTTAATTCGTGGGAATGAATTGTTATATCGTGGGAACTAATTGTTAATTCGAGGGAACGAATTGTTTAATTGAGGGAACGAATTGTCATTTCGTGGGTACGAATTGTTAATTCGAGGGACTCAAATTGTTATATCGTGGGAACGAATGGTTAATTCGAGGGAACGAATTGTTAAATTAAGGGGAACGAATTAATAAAAGAAAATCATGTCACCTGCGGGGCTCCGTACATGTCCACTCAGAGGGCACAAAATGTTCTTTATGTCAGCGACATCATCTGAGACATTTTCTGGCGAACATTAATTCACCATTACCCCACGTATTGATTGTCATTATTATACATTTTATATCAGATATAAATTTCCACATTGGGAAATAACCCAGGGCGATAACCGTGTTTCCTTAAAATGCTAACGGAAATAGCTTGCCTCATATGCATATGAAAATAGCCTGATACCACCGCGCGTAACTATCAGTAAAACACATATTACAAAATGATCATATCTGTATAGCGGACACTCGTAATTTTTCGAACTGGTGGAATAGTGACATAATTATACACTTATATAATTCCTATAAAGAACAGTTTGTACCTATTGAGTGGGCATGAACATCTTAAAGTCCAAGATGGCGTCCAACATGGCGGTCACTTAGCTGAGAAATTCATGGGTGCCACTTCCAATACACAAGTAGCCATTCGTTGGCATGCTTTGTATATATTTTGTACAGAACGTTTAACAGGAATGATGATATTCATTTTAAACATATAGTCTATGATGATGGACCTGACGTTTGACCCATTGGTACCACTCAAAGGGAATAAACGGGACATATATTTTTGGACTGATGAACAGAATGCACCTTCGTTTAAAATAATAGTGGTTCTATGAAAAAACAAACAAACAGTGTATGCTATTTTACAATATTTACTGGCGAAGTAATATGAAACTTGATTTGGGACGTGTCTAAGTTTAAATCCGTTCATGAATTTACACTTAATAAGTTAAATAAGAGTGTTTTCTTATTATTTAGCAAATTAAATTTATGTTAAACACTTCGGGTTGAGGAAGTTTTTAACATAAATTTACATTCGTTTTTTTTTTGCAAGATCTTGTTTGTTTTTACCGGATACGTGTGTAGGTTTTGGCCATCTGGATGGAAGCTTAACAGCGTAAAACAATGACATGGTATTACGTTGACTGTTTTGTGCCACGTGCTTATCCAGTGTGTACAAGGAGACATATTGTTTCGTCCATTCTTTAGATATGGTATTTTTCGGGCGAAATAAACGTTCAGTTACCATTACCGGACGTGTTAATTGGCATCATTATACTGTGTATATGAAACGTAATTGCCACTCTTGATATCAAGGTCGATAGGTGTTTCCTTAAAAGGTTAACGGAAACAACTGTTTATTTTCTCTATTTGTTATGTGCATTGATCATACTTTATAAGAAAAAAAACCATATTTATTCAGGTGACGAATTGAATTGATATAAATAACTTAAACATGTCCCGCCGCATTTGCATATCAAAACAGTCTGCCTGATACAAACGCGCGTCTCTATCAGTAATGTATGATTACTAATTGAGTTTATTATAAATTGACAAATTTCCATGTACATGTACAGTGCAACCTCTCTACAACAGCCACCCATGGGAAGACGCAAAACTGGCTTTTGTAGAGAGGTGGCTGTTGTAGGGAGGTTAATGTTGTTTATTCATTTTCTTCGATAATTCTCATCAAAAACATGCTTTGGCAACATTTTAGAAAAATGCTGTAAAAACATGTTTTTATTGAGAAAGAAGGCACATAAACAGCAGACGGCAATTTTCGTGCTCAGCACTCTAATTGTTAGATACAGAGGAAATCATCCATTTGGGATATAAAATAGCGGTTGTTATAGAGAGGGTGTTGTTGTAGAGAGGTGGCCGTTCGGGGAGGTACGTGATTGGCTAGATGTTGGGCATGTGATTTTAAATAAAAAGCGATATTACCTGAGACAAGCATATCGCATAGTTATATTTTGACCTAGAGGCGGAGCTTCCGCTCATAAACGTGCAAAATGTATAAGGGCCGAACTGATTCGTGACGTATGAAACATTTCAACCAATTACAAAATGTGTTTCGAACCACCAGCGTTCGTACAAACCAAGATGGAGACTGGACGATTAAAAAACATTTCGCAACTGTAGAAACCAAAACGATATTTAAATCGCGTACATGGAAATTTATCAATTGATACTAACACAATTATAGTCTTTTTTCTCGGTCAATACGTGGTTTTATCCCGTCAACACAGTGCGTATGTGCCGTGAAACACGGTGCCGTGAACAGTTTTTGATATCCTGCCAATACGACCTAATCACTGCGTATGAATATGTGCGATGGCTGGCCCAGTGGGGTTATTTATTTTGCATTTTAAAGTCATTTGTATGTGTTGACGGGATAAATAGAATAGTAGGTAACAGGCGCGGATACGGGGGGGGGGGGTCCGGACCCCCTGAATTTTCGTCTTTTTTTTTTCCAGGAGCAGGGGGGGGGGGGGGGGGGTCCAGGGGGTCCAGGTCCGGACCCCCCCCCCCCCCCCCCCCTCCCCCCCCCCCCCCCCCCCCCCCCCCCCCCCCCCCCCCTGCTCCTGCAAAAAAAAAAGATGAAAATCTACAATACTTGAATAGTTGGATCGTGGCCTAGGTGTCAGGAAATCGCATCTGCGGTGGTCTGACATCTCAAAATTTCTTGGGGGTGGAACCCCACACCCCCCACCCCCTACTTTACGATTTCGGGCTCGCAGAGGTCGGCTATGCCGACTTGTAATTACAGACCCCCCCTGCAATTATTTCTGTATCCGCGCCTGGGTAAGTGCCGTGAATGGGAAACATATCTGGCGCGGCACGGAAACGGGATGTGCTCGGCAGAGCCTCGCACATCCCGTTTCCTAAGCCTTGCCAGATATTTTTCCCATTCACGGCACTAACCTACTATTCTCTATATATCGACCTTTATGAAAGTGGTATCAACCTCGGACTTCGTCCTTTGTCGATCATTTGTACAGGGTCAAACCACGTGTTGACCTCGCCAACAGGCAGTCATTGTATAATAACGTCACGA